>CAWUFW010004665.1:0-256587 GCA_963921515.1 Calotriton arnoldi
GTGGTGGTAGGCATCATGCCACCCCTGGGTGAGGGTGGTAGTGGTGGTAGGCATCATGCCACCCCTGGGTAGGGGTGGTGGTGCGCATTCAGGCCCCTGTGTGCATATGTGGCATTGGTGATGGGCATCCCGCCCCTATGGTGCTGCTGTTGCTGGTGTAAGTATATTCTGCATCCCTGTGTGTGTGTGTGATGTGTCGTGTACGTGTTGTATGTGTTTTGTGGTTGGTGTCTGGCTTACCTTCTGCGCCGTACGCGTCCGTGCCTGTTCCGGTAGTAAATGTAGAATATTGGTATGATCGGGACGAAGGGATTCATGGTTGGTTCGTGTCGTTCGTCCTTCTCGTTGCTTCGCGTCGTCCTCGTCGCTTCGCCTCGTCCTCGTCGCTTCGCGTCGTCCTCGTCGTTGGCGTGTTCGCCTCGTAGCCATGGATCGTGTTGTGGCGCGAATCGGAGCTTATGTGCGCCTCTCCCGGATGCTTTGACGTGCCGTGCGTAGCGACGGGTTCGGCGCGTACGGAAAGCGCATCGTACTTGTCCGGCCGGACGGGGCTGCATTTTTCCTTCCGTGCGACTCGATTCGGCGTTTCCGGATTCGCCTCGGTCGGGGAACAGGACCTGGTTTGGGTGAGTACGGCTCGGCCGGATTTTTTGCTGTTGTGCGCATCGTACTTGCTTGTTCGGTGTGCTGTACGGATCGGTCGGGAAACAGGCTTTCGCATGGCTTTTTTCCCGACCGAATGGTATTGGGTGCGCCTCCGACCGAGATCGGAATTGGCCCCTGTGTCTTTTAATATATATAGGATACAAAACAGGTAACTGTATAAAAGGGTCTGATATTGTCATCAATGGGTTCTGATAACATCATAAGTCACAAGGCCCCAAGCTTGTAAATGTCACCAGAACTCTGAGATGGCAATATAGGACCATGTTACACAAGATACCTTTTGTGATGAAACACTGCAGACAAGGTGTAGGCTTGAACATATGCTTTATTCTCAGAGATGGCCTGATGCTCCCTCTCCAGACAGTGAGTAACTGCCTGGACATGGAACCCTCAAGTTCCAAGTCATAAAACATAACAGAAAAATTGGAAATAAACATTCCACAAATACTTACGCAAGCTATGTTTAAAGCTGCAATACATTTTTCCCCTTTACAGAATAACAGACAACTATTTGATCAAGAGCACCAAACACTTCCTCCCACATAGGACAAAAACAGCCCCAAATACAAGCACAATAAATACACACTTAAGTTACATAATCTTGCAAGTAGCAAGGTGGTCTGTAAGACCTCTGTGCTCCTGGGAAATTGTCTTCTCAACTCAACCAGACCACTCTCTCCCTTGGCTCCGTTGGGAACATGATCACCTCCACCCATGTTGGGCTCATGATGCACAACACCCCTGTCCAACACTTCTCTATTATTTATCATCATGATACTGCTGCAACCTTCTACTCACTTAACAACAGTCTTATCATCTTTCCCATACAATGCCACACATTTCACTTTCCAATGCTTACCATTTTTCAAAACTACAAACATATCATGCACCTTTCTTACCTTGGAAGGGCCACTAAACTTCATCAAACCACCTTCCATGCCTCCTGACCTCACTTAAACAAGATCTCCCACCTTAACATCACCGTCTCTACTTCTACCACTTTCCCCAACTTCTTCAAAGTTCTCTTGGCGCAATAACCCTTTCATCCATGCTGGTGAAATCTTGATATTAGTCTTTCTCCCTCTCATCACACTGAATGGAATTTTCTTAGTAACACTGTTCTCTGTTGTCCTATAAGCCCAAACAAGATCACTCATCATCGCTTTAAAGTCGCCTCGGCCATCCATCACCATCAAAATCACACTTTTTACCATTCGATTTGCCCTCTCAACATACCAATTGCATGGGCATTGTATAGTGATGTGCATGAGTCCATTACAGCAACAAAAATCTAAAGGAAGTGGGACCGTGTGTTCTGGAGGGATCTCAATAGGAAAGTTCTGTAGGACCCTCATCAACTATTTTCGGTGGATGGTATATGCTTTGCCACTGACGTACTCATAGTTGGTAGCATCATCATTGGGTCTTATTTCCTCCACCAGGAGGTAATCTCTCTGATTAAAAAGATTAACTGGGATCCATGTAAAAATGGGTAACTAAAACTACCTCCTATCTAGAGAAAAAAGATTTATTAAAAGATCTAGATAGGGGTAAGGAGAAAACAAAAAGTGGATGTGCAATTGGGATATACAATGTGTCCCTCACATCGCGTAGTAAAAAACGGTCTACATGTTTCACCCACCTGCACCTTCAGTGGGTCAGCAACTTTTATCAGGACCAATAGTATCGGGGATCCCTCTGCTTCCCACAGCAGGTGGAACACTGTCCCCTGGGTTATTTAATGATCCGGGTCGGTTCATTTCGGAAAAAAGAGAAAACACTGTTCTCAGTTGAAATAAGACAAAGACAGACAAAATACAATATACACATTATTGTCTTAATTCAGTATACTCATATGTTTATATGCAGGTCTGCATTGTGCCCCTGATGATTGCTAGTCAATTTATAAAGTGTATCATCATGATTTTGATACCTCACGTTCATATTCAATTCATTGAGCCATTCATATATAGTCTATTGTTCCATACCCATGCTCCCCTATTGTTTGTGTGTTTTTGTCTGTTCTTATAGTCTATTTTTTCTTCTCTCTTAGTGGCATATCTCATAGGGACATTTTACTCGCAGTTATCAGATAAAGTTAAGCATTAATAATCAATCATTAGTAGCAGAGCCATGTTTCTTGGGAGCCTTTTAAGTGAAAAACATCTGTTGTCTAACTTCCTGCCAATGTATGTTTTCATATTCCTAAGACCCTCTTGTATGCCAGTCTTAATTAATCAAAAAGGAATGTTGCCTGGTGTCCGTGTTTTCTAATGACACCGGTGGAGATTGTGTCATGGTTTCTTTGACCTATTTTTTGTGGGATAGTATCCCGTGTTTTTTTATACAGTGTTTCCCTCTGGTCAGTTTGTGCCAAACGTTCAGTGGCTGTTCTGTTCCGTGCACAGAATACAAGCCACACAGACTGTTTTGTTGTTGTAGTGATAACCGTAGTTTACCAAAAACTATTTAACATCATTTTTATTTAGATTTCTAATTTACGCTACGGGATCTTATCCCTGTATTCCAATCTACTAGTGATACTGCAGTTGTGCAAGGGATATCGTAGCTGCAATATTAAAAATGCCAATCACGTAAAACATGATTCAGTACGGTATGGTAAAGTCAAGACATTCAAAGATTTAAAAAGTACCTCATTATTGTTTTAAATGGGCCCCATAGGTTCAGGAGGGAGGTGATATGGCTGCCCACTTAAAGGAAAGGGGAAATAGCGCCCTTCTATTCTGGCGGATTTAAATCTACCCCAAGCTCTGGCCCAAACGGAAGATTGAGACTCACTTGCAGAACTGAAAAAAGAACAGGTTAAGACAGCCATCCACGGCGTGATGATGACTAAATACCTGTGCGCCAACGCAGCAGCAAGACGACTATGGGTTAGTAATGCCCCCATATCTTCCTGAAAGACTTAATCTTCAGGAAAGATTGGGCATACATTTCTTGGCGCTGCACAAGAGATTGGTTGGTGTTAATTATAAAAACGGCAACAAGATTATCTGAGGTGCCTTACCATCAAGATACAGATCAGTGAAACGAAATTAAAATCAATGGTATACATTTCAATCTTTAAGAAAAAAATGGATGACACAAATAAAGAGATGTCAGAATTAATAGATTATCTGACACAGAGTAAAATACAAAAGCTGGGGGAAGACCTGAAACGCTTCTCCCAAGAAAAAGTCTGCCCTTATGTAAAAGAAGACTGCATCCCCCTAAGGATAGAGAAACAGAACTAATCAGACTACGAGTTCATCAGGAGACAGCTCTACAGGCTCAACTGGATGGAGCAGCAATGAAGACAACAGAGGACGATGGAAATTTAGGGGCAGGAACAGAGGCAGAGTTAGAGGCTGGCAGCAACCCTGGCAACATCCATACTTTGACCATCCCCCTCCCTTCTACCAACCCTATCCCACCACAGTTTGACAGCTGGATTAATCCTTACATGGGAGGATGACCTTCACATTTTCTACCTACACCAAGACCTTTTTTAGGAAAGGGCTAACAAAAACAAAGACCCAAGAGAAAAGACGACCGGTGGGAAGTGGACAACATTGGAGCACAGACAAGGAGCAAAACCAAAGACCAACTCCCAGGAATGAGCCACAACAGTCGCTGATCTTTAACCTGAATGACATTCCCCTAAATGAAGACCAAACTGCAGTCCTCAATAAGGGATTAGGATTTATCCCCACGCCCACATTCGACAAATTCCATCTGCATGGGGAAGTAGCCGAATTCTGCTGTAAATTGAAACTTAAAGTTCTCTTCAGCAATGAAGAAAAAACAACTATGGAAGGGAACACCAATTTCAGACTGAAATCCACCTTCTGCCCACTAACAGCCATGGTCCCTTTAGAAATTCTAACATTTGAACAAGCTGTGTTCAAAGAAATTGAGACAATGAATCCCCCAAAACTTTTAACCACCATGAGTACCAAGGTATGAATGGCACTACGGACCTTGACCAACAATCCAGATCTAATTGTGAAACCAGCTGATAAAGGCGGAGGGATCGTACTACTGAATAAAATGACTATGACAGACAATGTATGGATCTGCTAAATGATATTAGATATTATCGAGTAATCACTGGAGACCCTACAGGAAGACTGAAGAGATTAATTATCAATATGGTAGAAGAAGCAGAAATACTAAATTGGATCTCAAAGAGAGAAGCTGATTTTCTATGTTCCTAAAGAGCCAATAATGTCATATTTTACGCTCTTCCAAAAATACACAAGGAAAGGGTACCACCACCTGGCCGTCCAATAGTATCTGCTATAGGCTCTGTACTCAAACCTTTGTCACAATTTGCCGACTACTTTCTAAGACCATTGTTCCAAAAAACACCTACTTACCTCAAAGATACACGAGACATCTTGAGACTACTGGAAGATCTAACTTTTGACCAAAAAGAAAATTTACTGATAGGCCTTGATATAGAGAGCCTGTACACAAGCCTACCACAAGATGCGACCTTAGATACGATCGAACAAATACTCTTCAGGACAGACTGGAAATTCCAAACACCACAACACTTTGTCTTGAAATATTGCAGATTGGCATTGACAGAGAACCATTTTAAATACAATGAAACAATGTATGTACAAGTCCACGGAACATCTATGGGCAGTACTTTCACCCTGAATCTAGCTGGACTGTACATGAGTGATTTTGAGGGAAAGCACATCCTACGTGGCGACAATCCCTTCTCTGAACATATTGTACTTTGAAAGCGATTTATTGACAACATCCTAATCATATGGAGAGGCACCGAAGATACTGTGCATCAGTTTCTAACATGGATCAATACACTAGACAGATATCTCAACTTTACCAGCAACGTGAGTAAGACCAATTTATCCTTTCTGGATATTAGCATTTTTGCCGAAGATAATCGCCTATGCACCAAAACTTATCAAAAACCAACAGATAAGAATAATCTACATCTATTCAGGAGCTTTCATCCACGTCCCTAAAAGAGAACCTACTCTACATTCAATATCTACACCTAAAATGTAATTGCAGCAAAACAAAAGATTTTAGAGAACAGGCGAAACCGTTAACCAATAAACTGGAGTCCAGAAATTACCTGACAAGTATTGTAAACAAATGTTACAAACGAGCTAAAAACCAACACAGGTACATATTGCTGGAAGAAAAACCAAGTACGGAAAATTAAGAACTACTGACCTGTGTAACAAAATTCAGTTCAACATGTAATCATATAAAAAGGCTAGTCCAGAAACATTGGAACATTATAAACACAGGCACCATTAACTGGCCAAAACTACGGTTTGCCTACAAGTGAGAAAGAAGCAGAAAAGACATGCTCGTCCATAACCGACCCAAGAAAAATAGAGACAAAACAGGAAACTATCATTACGGCATGGGGTCTTCCCCAAGTAGAGGCAATTGCTCAGTATGTCACTTGATGACAGCAATGAAAACAATAGATCTAAAGACTGACCTGAAGTGAACATTAAGGAGACATACCAACTGTCACAGCTCCCATGTTGTATACATGATCACATGCCCCTGTAACCTGCGCTACATTGGAATGACCTGTAGAAAGAATAAAACCTGCATCTGTGAGCACAGAAGCACATCAAGTGCAAAAAGTCTACCACCAAAATGAATAACCACTTCCTCTCTGTAGGACATTGCCCTAATGATATCCAATGGGTTGTACTGGATACCCTGGAATATGCTGATAGAAATGCAGAAAGGAACATATTGCAGAAGGAACAACAATGGATTTACTGTCTGGGCACCTTCAACAATGGGCTCAACAACCAAATTCCATGGAATCAAGTGACCACATGAACATAAGTCCACATAAAGAACCTATGACCTCTTAGTTGCCTCTACAGAAATTGAAAATAACAATAGTTTAGATTGCAGTAGGAAGGGATAAACACATTACCAGCACACAGAGGTTGCTGACTATTGCCTCTGAGAAAACAAAGAAAAAAAGGATACCAACCCCTAACGATTCCAGTGGTGGCATCCTGAAAACCCTAACTGACAGAAAACACCCGGATTTCGAGCCAAGAGAAATCAGGATAACTTGAAGGGAGAAGGTATAATTGGATAAATAAAAATCCCTTTATAAGAGACACTTAACCCTATTTAGATACAACATTAGGGGATAACAAAAGTATCCCAAAACCCAGAACTGATTACCCTCTCAGGAGAAATAGCTGTACCTCAAGCACCTAGAACCCCTTTTTATTTTTATTAATACACCATATCATTTCTCTTTTTCAGGGCACCCGATTATGATCAAAAAGACCTAACGAATCAGTTATAGAGGCCCGATCGCACCCATGATTATTACATTGTCAATAAACTATATGTTTTAACCCCTTCCCTGCGCAAGACGGAACCACGCCGTCATGAGCCACGGGCGGCGTGTGCTCATGACGGCGTGGTTCCGTCATGCTGCGGCCGCTCCACCCACGCGGGACTGATTCCCCGCCTGTGCAGGCGAATTAGTGAGTGGGCGGGGTCGTGACAGAACCACGCCGTCATGAGCACAGCTCGCCCGTGACTCATGACAGCGTGGTTCCGTCACGAGCATGGCGGCGCCGCGCTCACCCCCCACCCCCGCGCCGCGGTGGAATTACCGCCGCGGCCAAGGGGTTAAATATATCATACACAAACATGGAAGTCGTTTTTAGATGGAACTTTATGACAATAATGAACTCTGTCCGAAAAATGTTATTACAACATTGATTTCACCAGAAATCTTTATTATAATTCACTAATCTGTATTTGTGTTTATTTTACATTTTCAAAACACGAGTCTGACAATTATCCAGTAGTCTACCCACTCTTTCTATGAATCTGTCAAAACCAGTCATTGCAGTTGTTCCATAAAAACGCCACCAGCAGTCCCATCAGGTAACATTCATGATGGGAGGAACCAGACTGGAGCGGACGTGCTGCGCCGCAAGTAAGTCTCCTGTTCTTTAAAATCTACAAGAGATGACGATCGCTCGCAGTTTACAATATGCATTGCTTCGTAAAGTGGCTGTATTCATTTATTAATCCTTTATGTGTATAAAAATATGCTTTCTTCAGCTTTTTTCCCCTTTCTTCCCCTTTCCTTTAAGGAGGGCAGACATACCATCTCCCCCTGAACTTATGGGGCCCATTTAAAACAACAACGAGGTACTTTCCAAATCTTTGAACGACTTGACTTTACCATACCATAATGAATCATGTAATGTGCGCTTTTAGTATTGCAGCTACGATATCCCTTGCACAACTGCAGTAACACTGGTAGAATGGAATACAGGGATAAGATCCCGTAGCGTAAGTTAGAAATCTAAATAAAAATGATGCTAAATATTTTTTGGTAAACTCCAGCTATCACTACAACATCGAAACAGTCGGTGGGGTTTGTATTCTGCGCACGGAACAGTACAGCCACTGATCGTTTGACACAAACTGACCACACGGAAACACTGTCTGTCAAAAAAAACACGGGTATACTATCCCACAAAAAATACATCAAAGAAACCATGACACAATCTCCACCAGTGTCATTCGAAAACACAGACACTAGGCAACATTCCCTTTGGATTTATTTTGACTGGCATACAAGTGGGTCTTAGGAATGTGAAAACATACATTGGCATGAAGTTAGACAACAGATGTTTCACACTTAAAAGGCTCCCAAGAAACATGGCTCTGCTACTAATGATGGATTATTAATACTTAACTTTATCTGATAACTGCAAGTAAAAAGTCCTTATGAGATACGCCACTCAGAGAGAAGAAAAAATAGACTATAAGAACGCACAAAAACACACAAACAATAAGGAAAAGATGGATATGGAACACAAGACTATATATGAATGGCTCAATGAGTTGAATATGAATGTGAAGCATCAAAATTATGATGATACACTTTATGAATTGACTAGCAATCATCAGGAACACAATGCAGACCTGCAAATAAACATATGAGTATACTGAATTAAGACAATAATATGTATATTGTATTTTGTCTGTCTTTTTCTGATTTCAGCTGAAAATAGTGTTTTCTCTTTTTTCCCGAATGAATTGACCCGGATCATAAAAAAACCCAGGGGACAGTGTTCTGCCTGTCATGGGAAACAAAGGGATACTATTGGTCCCGACAAAAGCTGCAACCTGGTGAGGGGGCAGGTGGGCTGAAACATGTAGACCATTTATTACTTTGCGATGTGAGGGACACATTGTATATCCCAATTGCACATCCACTTTTTGTTTTAACCTAACCCCATCTAGATCTTTTAATAAATCCTTTTTCTCTAGATAGGAGGTAATTTTAGTTACCCATTCTTTACACGGATCCCAGTTAATCTCTTTAATCAGAGAGATTACCTCCTGGTGGAGGAAATAAGACCCAATGATGATGCTACCAACTATGAGTATGTCAGTGGCAAAGCATATACCATCGAAAATAGCTGTTCAGGGTCCTACAGAACTTTCCTATTGAGATCCCTCCAGACACGGTCCCACTCCCTTTTGATTTTTGTTGCTATACACCTGGATGCTGAGTTGGGTTTAAAATCACTTGATGCTTCTCCTTCCCTCCTATGATATTTACTGGCATGAGTGTATTGTGCCACAATAATCCAAAAATCGCTTTATCTCTTCTGACATTAAATGGGTACCGTTGTGAGTAATGAGTTTTATTGGATAACCTTCCTCCTTAATACTCTCTTCTAGAACTTTGATTGTGTACCTTGTGGTGATTTCACACATGAATTTCCCCACCAGCCACTTGGAATGTACATCCAATGTGACCATGGCAAATCTAAATTCAGCAGGGAGCCCTCCCATCGGTCCAATGAAGTCCATCCACACACTTTGTACACCTGGGTCAGAAATCTCTCCCATGACCGACTGACCACCCACCTTTAACCTCTTTTCTCCTTCCTTACATTCCGTACTCCTCACAACCCATTCAGCTATTTCCTCATCCATGGCAGGCCACCAAACACTTTACCTCAACCTTTTCCTAGTAAACGTTTGACCCAAATGACCTTCATGTGCCATTTTAAACAGTTTATATCTCAAACTCCCCGGGGGAACACATTTTTATTTCCATGATATAACTTTGACGTCATGCACAGATAACTCATCCACAACTTTCACATACGCCATGACAGAATCTGGAGACACTGTCTGCTTGAGAATTCCTCCAACCTGGAATATATTGAATTTTATACTGAAATTCTTGGAGACGAGCTGCTAGATGAACCAGTCTTGCAGAACCCTTTCCTGCCTCACCAGGCAAAAGTATCTTCAATAATGGCTTGTGGTCTGGTCGTAATACTAAGAGGCAACCCCCCAAATATGTTCTAAAATATTCTGCTGCCAACGCAGCTGCTAAGGCATCGCTCTCAATAACTGATTAATTCCTCTCAGTATCAGTTAATGAGCGAGAGGCAAAAGCCATTGTCTTCTCCCCACTCTTATGAATTTGTGACAACACGGCTCCCACGCCCACGGCACTCACATCAACTGTAAGAATTGATGTGAGTTTGGCATCAAATTGGGTCAAAACATTGGCAGAACAAATTCCACATTTTATAGTTTCAAAACAAACTTGTTGACTCTCTTTCCTTAGAAAATTACATTCTTTCCGCTGAAGTTTTTCAATTGCTTTGTTTTTTCTGCAAAATTCTGAACAAACTTAGTGTAGTATTGTATGAGACCTAAGAAAGATCTCAGTTGGTCTATATCCTTGGGAGCAGAGGCTATTCTTATTGCTTCAAGTAAATCACTTTTAGGTCTGACTCCCGCAGCTTCACAATATTCTACCTCTTCCACAAAAAAAATCACGTTTTTCTTTTTTAAGAGTCAAATCCACCTCAGCGATTCTATCCAAAGCCTGCTTGGGAACAATATTATGACCCTCCACCATTTCTCCAAACACTAGGATGTCATCTTTGTTAGACCTGGCACCATTGGCGTGGGTCTCCCCTGCATTTTTTGCTTTTGCCTCCTGTGTTTTTGCTGTGTGTTGGACTTCGTTTTGGTGATCTAGATGCTTTGGGCACTTTGCCACTGCTGTTCAGTGCCAAAGTGCAAGTGCTCCCTTTGGAAATTGTTGGTATGGATTAGTGATTCCATGATTGGCATATTTGATTTACTAGTCAGACCCTAGTACAGTGCACTGTGTGTCCCCAGGGCCTGTAAATCAAATGCTGCTAGTGGGCAGCAGCACTGATTGTGCCACCCACAGAAGCAGCCTGTAAAATGTAACTCTGGCCTGCCATTGGAGAGCCTGTGTGCAGTCTGGGACTGCAATGTCAACTTGGCAAGTGCACACACTTGCCAGTCCCTAAACCTTCCCTTTTCTACATATTAGTCACCCCTAAGGTAGGCCCAAGGTACCCCTGTGGGCAGGGTGTATTGTATGTGAAAGGTAGGACATGCCCTGATGTGTGTGGCATGTCCTGATAGTGAAATACTGCCAATTTCGTTTTCACTATTGCAAGGCTACCTGTTCCCATAGGACAGAATGGGGAGTTTGTTTATAACATCTTATAAATATAACTGGCCCAGGGAACAAGGTAGGAAAATAAAGTTTAGTATGCCTGAACTCAGAATGTTAAAATGCGTATCTGGGGTTGGTCTGCAGTGGCTACTTGCTGCCAAGGAAAGGAGAAAAGGACTTTGCTGCTTGCTTTGTCCCCCCTGCTTGAAGAAAAGATCTCCAAGGGCTTGAACTGAGCTTGCCCCCTGTTCTAGAGCTCTCAGGAACAGCAAAGACCTCACCATGTCTGTGGGCACCATCTCTGATCGTCGTCGCAGAAGAAGAAGGGTAACCAACTCTGTCATCCGTCGCAGGATTCCGTGTCCTGAAAGCACCGCCGAGAGCAATGCCATGCTTTGCAATGCAACCCAGGTCTCACCGACTCCATCAACGAGCCGCTGCTTGCACCGCATCCTGAGGGCACCGCACTCCGCAACACTTCGCTACATGCTGCAAGGACATCACCGACTCCGTCGCTGCCCAGCCGAACATCGACCTGCTCCGTCGCCGCACCGTGACCTGCCAGCACCACAGCGAGCGCCGTCTCACCCTTCAACGCAAGCCCTGGTCTCACAAACTCCGTCAACAATCCGCTGCCTGCACCGAACCGTGAGGACATCGTCCGCCGCAACGCTCCGTTTCACAACGCAATCGCGACGTTTGCCCCGACCAACTCGCACCGACGTGTTGGTCGCAACAAGAAAAGTACTGTGTCCGAGTCTGTCGATGCTTTAGCTGGCCTGTATCGACGCGGTCGGCTGGAATTGTTAGACTCTGTCGTTTACAGTATCGCGGTAGCCCCGGGAGGAGCTACCGAGTCGGAAGAACTGTGTTTTATTGATTTTCCTGCAATTTAAAGGTTATTTTGCACAAGAACTATTTTTCAAGACTATTGTATGTTGGATTTTAGTCGTATTGGGTCTTGTTGGTTTAGATCACGGGTACTCATAGTACGGCCCGCGAGCCGCCAGCGGCCCGGCAAGCCTTCCTTGGCGGCCCGCGGACCTTGCAGACATCGTACCTGTGTTTGCAGCGCGGACTCCGAGAGACTCTGCTCTATGGGGGCCGGGCAATTCCAGCGATAGTCAGAGTGGAGATGCAGGGGCACTAAGAAGAGGTGAAACACAACAAAGCCTCATTAACAAGTAAATGGTCTTTTAAAGACCTGTGAAGTACTCGGGTGCGGCTGTGTGTGTGCCCGGGAATCTGTCTCAGCCCGGGCTACCACACACGCGGGGTGAGGTAACAGAGGGTGACAGAGGACAGCAGGGAGTGAGAGCCGGGTGAGGTGACGGAGGGCAGCAGGGAGTGAGAGCCGGGTGAGGTGTGCGTTAAGAGCCTGTGATGTGTTGTTTCCCGCCAGCCTGTAGTCAGAGGGTTGAGCCAAGGCCAGGGAGCTCAGGCCTGGTCTCCGCTCTCGCAGCACAGTGCACAAATGTTCACCGCCAGGTTGGCGCTATATATAATTGATGCATGCATACCTGCAGGGACGGGTGACTGGCGCCAAAGGGGGGCTTTGATCTGACAGCTCGGGGGTGAGAGTCAGAATTAAAGCCAACGACAGATGTGACCCCAGGCCCAGTGGTGGGACACAAACCCCGGGAAGCAGCAAATTCAGAGAGAAAACGAGCTGGCTTTTACATTACACAGGGAGAGGGGAGAGTGGGGGGGCTGTCTCTGGGCTGGTGACGGGGACGTGTAGACATAGTACGTGTGCACTGCCCGAGGCACAGAGACAGATAGAGACAGAAACAGACAGAGACAGATAGAGACAGAGATAGACAGAGACAGAGAGGGACAGGGACAGACTGACAGACAGAGACAGATAGAGGCAGAGACGGATAGAGTCAGAGACAGATAGAGACAGAGACAGATAGAGACATATAGAGACAGAGACAGATAGAGGCAGAGCCAGATAGAGGCAGAGACAGATAGAGGCAGAGACAGATAGAGGCAGAGACAGGGGCAGACAGAGCTAGAAAGAGGCAGAGACAGGGACAGTCTGACAGAGGCAGAGACAGATAGAGGCAGAGACAGATAGAGGTAGAGACAGACAGAGACAGACAGCGATAGAGACAGTGATAGAGACAGCGATAGAGACAGCGATAGAGACAGAGATAGAGGCAGGGACAGATAGAGGCAGAGACAGATAGAGGCAGAGACAGACAGAGATAGAGACAGAGACAGACAGAGCTAGAGACAGAGACAGACAGAGATAGAGACAGAGATGGGGACAGACAGAGACAGATAGAGGCAGAGACAGGGGCAGACATGTAGAGGCAGAGACAGAGAGACGGAGAGGGAGACAGAGGGAGGGAGACAGAGACAGGGACAGACACAGGGACAGACAGAGACAGGGACAGGCAGAGACAGATAGAGGCAGAGACAGGGACAGACAGATAGAGGCAGAGACAGAGGCAGAGACAGAGGCAGAGAGACAGAGATGGAGAGGGAGACGGGGAGGGAGACGGGGAGGGAGACAGAGGGAGGGAGACAGAGGGAGGGAGACAGAGGGTGTCAGAGGGAGGGAGAGGGAGGGAGACAGAGAGAGAGGGAGACAGAGGGAGGGAGACAGAGGGAGGCAGAGGGAGACAGAGGGAGGGAGTCAGGGGGAGACAGAGGAAGGGAGATGGAGACAGACAGAGGGAGACAGACAGAGGGAGACAGAGGGAGGGAAACAGAGGGAGGGAGACAGAGGGAGGGGGACAGAGAGGGAGACAGAGAGAGAGGGAGAGAGAGAGGGAGGGAGACAGAGAGAGAGGGAGGGAGACAGAGAGGGAGGGAGACAGAGAGAGAGGGAGACAGAGAGAGAGGGAGACAGAGAGGGAGACAGAGAGAAGGAGACAGAGAGAGGGAGACAGAGAGAGGGAGACAGAGAGAGGGAGACAGAGGGAGAGAGAGAGGGAGACAGAGGGCGACAGACAGAGGGAGACAGACAGAGGGAGACAGACAGAGGGAGACAGACAGAGGGAGATGGACAGAGGGAGATGGACAGAGGGAGGAGGGCGACAGACAGAGGGAGAGAGACAGATAGAGGGAGACAGAGGGAGGGAGGCAGACAGAGGGAGACAGACGGAGGGAGACAGACGGAGGGAGACAGAGGGAGAGAGAGAGGGAGGGAGAGAGAGGGAGGGGGAGAGAGAGAGAGGGAGACAGAGGGAGGGAGACAGAGGGAGAGAGACAGATAGAGGGAGACAGAGGGAGGGAGGCAGACAGAGGGAGACAGACGGAGGGAGACAGACGGAGGGAGACAGAGGGAGAGAGAGGGAGGGAGAGAGAGGGAGGGGGAGAGAGAGAGAGGGAGACAGAGGGAGGGAGACAGAGGGAGGGAGACAGAGGGTGACAGAGGGAGGGAGAGGGTGGGAGACAGAGAGAGAGGGAGACAGAGAGAGGGAGACAGAGAGAGGGAGACAGAGAGAGGGGGAGACAGAGGGAGGAAGACAGAGGGAGGGAGACAGAGGGAGGGAGTCAGGAGGAGACAGAGGGAGGGAGAGGGAGACAGATACAGGGAGACAGAGGGAGGGAGAGGGAGGGAGAGGGAGGGAGACAGAGGGAGTGAGACAGAGGGAGGGAGAGAGAGGGAGACGGAGAGAGAGGGAGGGAGAGAGAGGGAGGGAGACAGAGAGAGAGGGAGACAGAGAGGGAGGGAGGGAGACAGAGAGGGAGGGAGACAGAGAGGGAGGGAGACAGAGAGGGAGGGAGATAGAGAGAGAGGGAGACACAGAGAGAGGGAGACACAGAGAGAGGGAGACAGAGAGAGGGAGACAGAGAGAGGGAGACAGAGGGAGAGAGAGAGGGAGACAGAGGGCGACAGACAGAGGGAGACAGAGGGAGACGGACAGAGGGAGGAGGGCGACAGACAGAGGGCGACAGAGGGAGAGAGACAGATAGAGGGAGACAGAGGGAGGGAGGCAGACAGAGGGAGGCAGACAGAGGGAGACAGAGGGAGACAGACGGAGGGAGACAGAGGGAGAGAGAGAGAGGGAGGGAGAGAGAGGGAGGGGGAGAGAGAGAGAGAGAAGGAGACAGAGGGAGGGAGACAGAGGGATGGAGACAGAGGGTGACAGAGGGAGGGAGAGGGAGGGAGACAGAGAGAGAGGGAGACAGAGAGAGGGAGACAGAGAGAGGGAGACAGAGAGAGAGGGAGACAGAGGGAGGGAGACAGAGGGAGGCAGTGGGAGACAGAGGGAGGGAGTCAGGGGGAGGGAACAGACAGAGGGAGACAGACAGAGAGAGACAGAGGGAGGGAGACAGAGGGAGGGAGACAGAGGGTGGGAGATGGAGAGAGTGAGACAGAGAGAGATGGAGGGAGATGGAGATAGAGGGAGACGAAGAGAGAGGGAGGGAGAGAGAGGGAGACAGAAATAGAGAGAGGGAGACAGAGAGAGAGGGAGACAGAGAGGGAGGAAGACAGAGAGGGAGGGAGACAGAGAGGGAGGGAGACAGAGGGAGGGAGACAGAGGTAGACAGAGGGAGGGAGACAGAGGGAGGGAGACAGAGGGAGGGAGACAGAGGGAGACAGAGAGAGGGAGACAGAGAGAGGGAGACAGAGAGAGGGAGACAGACAGAGGGAGATAGAGAGAGGGAGACAGAGAGAGGGAGACAGAGGGAGAGGGAGACAGAGGGTGACAGACAGAGGGAGACAGCCAGAGGGATGGAGACAGACAGAGGGAGGAGGGCGACAGACAGAGGGAGATAGAGAGACAGATTGAGGGAGACAGAGGGAGGGAGACAGAGGGAGGGAGGCAGACAGAGGGAGACAGACAGAGGGAGACGGACAGAGGGAGACAGAGGGAGGGAGATGGAGGGAGACAGACAGAGGGAGACAGAGGGAGGGAGACAGAGGGAGGGAGACAGAGGGAGAGGGAGACAGAGAGAGAGGGAGGGAGATGGAGAGAGAGAGGGAGGAGACGGAGAGAGAGAGGGAGGGAGACGGAGAGAGAGAGGGAGGGAGATGGAGAGAGAGAGGGAGGGAGGGAGACAGACAGAGTGAGTGAGACAGAGGGAGACAGAGGGAGACAGAGAGAGAGAGAGAGAGAGGGAGGGAGAGAGAGAGAGAGAGAGAGAGATAGAGAGAGAGATGGAGGGAGACAGAGAGGGAGGGAGGGAGAGATAGAGAGGGAGAGATAGAGAGAGGAAGGGAGACAGAGAGAGATAGAAAGAGAGAGAGAGAGAGAGAGAGAGAGAGAGAGAGAGAGAGAGATGTATGTATGCCCGGTGTGGTGGCTCAGTGGACAAAGGCGTCCGCTGCAGGGGCCTGTGTTCAACCTCATGGTCACAGTTTTTTTTTGCTCTAGCCCCTCCCCCTCCCCCACTGACCCCGCCCCCACCGGTGCGGCCCTCGGCCACAAACCACACTGTAAATTTGGCCCCCGAGAGAAAGTTTGTAAGTACCCATGGTTTAGATAAAGATTTACTATTTTTCTAAACTGGTGTGCAGTCCATTTGTAGTGTTTTCACTATATTACTGTATGTTTTCACAAATGCTTTACACACTGCCTCTGAGATAAGCCTATCTGCTCGTGCCAAGCTACCAAGGGGGTGAGCAGGGGTTATTTTAGGAGTGTATCCCCCTTACCCTGACTAGAAGCAAGGGTCCCTATTTGGACAAAGGTACCTACCTCTGCCAACAAGAGACCCCCATTTCTAACAATCTTGAAAATAATTTACACCTTCCATCCCCTTGAACACCTCTCCCATAATCCCCTGGAATACACTAGCGGCTGGCAACAGCTCAAATGATATCTTTGTAAACTTCCCTCCATTACTATAAAAGGCAAGTTGTTTTGAGTCCTTGTGTAATCTGATCTGATGGCAAGCACTCAAGATCCAGCATAATAAAAAACTTACCACCCTTGAGCAGTAACACCAGTTCATTAATGTTTGGTAATGGTAATTATTCACAACAATGTTCTGATTGAGTGTGCGCAAGTCGACACAAAATCTGAAACTGCCATCTGATATTCCCTTGATTACCATCGGAGAAATCCAACTGGAAGTCTCAATGGGTTCAATTATACCCTCATTGACCATGTCTTCCGACATGTACTTGACTTCCTCTCTGGCAATAATTGCCACTTTCCTCAACTTATGTTGGACAGGCACAGCTTCAGGATTAACCACAACCTTATGGACATAACCTTTTAATTCTCCCAATTTGTTAGAAAACACACTTTTTTCTCCTTCATTTATCTCATTTCCTGTTATGTCATCCACCACCATGACCTGGTTGGGAGCGCTGAGATTAATGATTATGTGCAAATCATACTGGTTTTCCCACGCCAAAATTGGTGGACCACCCTCAGGAACATATACTTTTTCCTCCACACATCTGTCATGAAACTCTATTTTAGTTGCCATATACCCAATAATGTCAATGTTATCCCCCTGAAACCCTCCTGGATTTATATCTTTGGGGAGTATACAAATACCTGTCCACTCTGCCACAAACATGTCCTTTGGTATACAGGGATCCTGAATCCACCAGAAAATGAACCAATCTCCGTTTGATTTTAAATTCAGCTATTGGTCTACATCGTCTACTAACCTTGTCTCTGTTATCATTTATGCATAGAATTCTGTCTACTTCTTCAATCTCTGTCAAGTTTTCTTGTACTGCAGCCACTTTATGTTTAGAACTATTCTTGTACATGCGTTCAAAGTGACACTTACACCCAAATTGTCTGCATTCCTTTCCTATTGGAAAATAATTCTTAAAGTGTACATTATAAACATTGCTACCACACCTGGCACACCCCTCCTCTCCCCGTTCTGGCACTTACACATTCTTGTTAGATAGAATCTTCTTGCTACTTTTAGCATACCCTTGTTGGTATTGAGTACCTCTGTTTCCTCTTGATTAATGCTAGAGACAGCCCCACTGTTCTTTTCCCTTTTTCTATTTCCTTCATGCAAAAGTCAGACTGCTCTACGACCTTTGCTATTTCAATGGCATCTTTAATAGAAGGATTTTTTGCTGCACAAAGTCTTTCTTGCATTTTCTTGCTTCTGCATTTCAAAATTAATTGACCACAGATTAATTAATCTGTCATTACACCTAACCGGCATTTGACAGATAATTCCCACAATCTGGAAACAAACTCAGCCACTGTTCCGTCTATTCTCTTGGGCGAGTGTAAAACCTATACCTACACATAACTACATTTGTGTCTTTGGCAAATCTTTTCTGCAGCCTTTTCCTAGCTTTAATATAGGGGTCTTCTATTTGTTAAACATCACTCTCAACCACAATTGGTAAGAACTTAAATACATTCTGCTTTTTTGCTAGAAGAACAAACGTCTTGACCATCAAGGGCTTCTGGGTAATTTCCAAATATATCTATCCACTCTACCTAATCTATGGGTGGATTCCCTGGATGAGGTAAAAACAATGGGTGGTATTATTGCTGATGATTCCATGTTGGTGAATGTGCCTGTGGAAAATTATATTGGTTAAATAAGCACAAAACTACAAACAATGGAAAATAACCATCTCCACATAACCTATTAGAACCACAGTCCTACTTCTATATTTACTGAGACTGCAAATCTATTTTTTAATCCTTTCTAATTGTTCAGTTGTCCTTTCTCGATTTCTCTTTTCCTCTCCGGATAGAGCTTTGCAAATAGTGACCTCTGATCGTTGGAGAACGACGAAGGAAATGGAAGTGTCTGGGTGAGTTTCACTTGTATTCTTTCTTCACAGCAGCTACATGGGTGTAAAGGATCTGCGCCTAACATTCTCTGTGCAGTGGCACACGGGAACTCGAACCACATACGCACTGCAAACGTGCATCTCTCTGTACTCGCTCCATGCGCTCTCCTGAACTTTGCTCGCGAGTAGGATCTGCACACGGTCGTTTCATGCGCAGCTGCACTTCACTTCATGCACCTCTCTCACTGCATTGTGGGCCTTTGATTCCCCATTTAAAGAAAATATCAGCTTCCAGACACCTGTCACTTTAGCTTTTGACACTGCGTTGCGGGGCATTGGTTTCTCAAATAATAACAGCTTACAAACATGCAGAGCTTTATGCACCCAGCCACCAGGTCGGTAAGGGTTTATACTTCTGATGAGGTGCTCTTTGACAATATAAAGACCCCCTGGGAAATATGCCCAGACATGTACTTGGACTGAAAAACTGCTGTCAATCAGTCTTATGGCAGCCTGGAAAGCTTCTGATTGATATATGCCAGAGCCACTCAAAACAGTTTCGCTGATACTAAAAAGCAGCACCCTTGACAGCTAAGCTGCTAAACTCCAGTTGTTGTGGTTCCACACACCAAGTTGCTTATCTTGGTCACTGGGCCCATCCTAGTCACCAAATTTTGTGATCAAACACCGCAGACGAGGTGTAGGCTTGAACATAGGCTTTATTCTCAGAGATGACCAAAACCTGATGCTTCCTCTCCAGCCAGTGAGTAACTGCCTGGAAATGGAACCCTCAAGCCCCAAGTCATAAAACACAACAGAATAAGTGTAAATAAACAGTCTACACATACTTAAGCAAGTGTGTGAAGTCTAAGAGGATTTGGTCAAATGGGTATTTAAGACTAAACTCCCCAACTTACAGATTTTGTCCTTTGGAAATCCTAATGTTTTCCCTCCAAGTTAATGGACCTTGCCCGCCGTGTTCTGAACGGAGCCAAAACAGAATGTACAGGTCATGTATATCATCAACTGTTAAGTTCTTTATTTTCATTCAATGATGATAGGTATAAGTAGTTTAAAAGGTTTTAGTTTCTAATTAAAGTTTAGGGTTTTCTGATTCTTTAGTCATCACTCAAATATCATAAGGTTACAGAATTGATAATAGAAAAATAAAGTTAGTGCAGATCATATTATAATGTACATACAGTGAGTTCCATAAAGGAAATAATCCCTATTCTAAGAAATGTGGCACAAATGATCTTAGTCAGAACCCATTACGAGCTCAAAAATAAAGGCTAGAGTGAGATTAGCATGAAGCTAAAAAAAATCAATAATTATTAATTGCAGAGTTTCCCATAAAGAGAAAACGAAGCATTGAACAAATAGGCTTTGGCAAAGCCAATTAGTCAAAGCATAAAGCTTGCGTTTTAATAAAAGTCAAAAGAACACAGCCTGTCATTTCTGCTCTGCTGCCGGTCTCCTTCGAACTAAATCTCTTCTGTCATCTGCTCTCCTGTTGAATCTGTGATCTCCAAAATCTAAGTCTGAAGCTCCTAAACTAGGAATGCCTTTATAAAGCTATATTTAAATGTTACAAAAACATGTTTGTCTTTATCCAAGTGACATCTCAGCATTCTCCCACTAAATCCTTCCCACAACACATTCTTTTCAGTTTGAATCCTATTTAAAATGACATAATTTCCTAACCTTCTGATAAAGTAACTGTTATTTAAACTGAATATAAGGTCTGTAAGCTGTAAAGAAAACGTCATTTAAGCAGGAAGCCATTAGAAACAAAATATGGAAATGCATTTTGAAATACTTGTGCTTTCTGTTCTCTATGGCAAATTAATGAAGCTTTAAGTCAGTAATGACTGGGGCTCTGTTTAAAATGGTAACATTCTACCAGCAACAAATACAATATCAGGTAGGTTCCGATGTTACACGCTGAGGCGCCTTTATTTCACAAATGAAAGGCACATTTTGTTATCTGGAAGATCAAAGATGAAGTTAGCTTTTTGAGCAAGCTGCATTTCTACAAACCATTAATTTTAGTTAGCTGTCACTGTTTTATGCATTTTTAAATGTTGTGTTAATTTAATACAAACTGTGCATTATTGCTGCACCCATGTTTAATAACTATTTTAAGCTAAAAAAACACATTTGATATTTAAGACGAACGTAAACTTGTCATATTAACTATAAATAATAATTTTGCATGTTTTAGCATTCTAAAGAGCATGATTAATTAAAGGGGTAGCGTCTGGCTAAAGGCCTATGAATATCAAAGCCTCATGTTTTCATTTTTTCAGCACCAAATGTCTGCATGTCATGTTTGAAACCCAAGGCAGATTGTCATTCTAATTCGTTATGCAAGTCGAATTTAATTTTTAAAGTAATTTCCCACACAAGCTACGCTTAAAGCTATAGCAGTATACCCATAATGTATTTTTATATTACATTTAGGAACATTCTGTTTATCAAGAAGCAATTTTACACAATAAGGTTAAGGTGGAGATAAGATATTTATTTTTCATAAATAGATATAGTTTGCACAAGCTCAGCAATAAGTACATCACACAGAGCATGAATCATTTGTATGCATGCTTGCCCAACTCGCTTATGTATGGTTATGTAAGTGGTGTGAGGCAGTTGGCAAAGTTGGATTCAGCTCTAATTCCCAGGATAGGTAAATTAAAGAACGACGCTAGAGAAGAATGCAACTGGCAGAGGATTTCTTGGTTTTTTTCTTTCATGCTACACCTATAAAAATAGCAACATTCTTAGAAAAACAAAGTCTGCAATTAGTCTTTGATGGCATGCTATTTATGGTAAACATCCTTTTTACTACCCGTAATGCTACTGAATGTGGATGTAGGTCAAAAGCATATAGCTCTAACTGTAAACAATCGTTTAATTACCTTTTGAGTGGCCTTACTAGGCTAGAGAGATGAGCTAGCTCATTATTGTGACACACTGTCTGTATTCTAATATTTACATTTTTAGTACCACATTTGGGGGCAGATTTACGAGCCCCCTGCGCCACCAGTACGTCACTTTTCCTGACGTACTGGTGGCGCAGGGGGCTGCTCCATATTTACAAGGAGAGGAAAAGCCACCCTGCGTGACTTTTCCTCTCCTTGTAAATACGGCCCCTTCACACGCAGCACTTTGCGGTGAAGGGGCGTTCCATGGGTGTTGCTGTGGGTGTTCCCACGCAACACTCATGGAACGAGACACATCTCCAGAATTACGAGAAATCGTAACTCTGGAGATGCGTCTGAAGCTACGCCACCCTAGAGGTGGCGTAGCGAGGCGCAACGAGGAGAAATGTTTTCATTTCTCCTCGTTTTTTCCTTTTTCAATGCGTGCTGCCTTCTACAGCACGCATTGAAAGAGGAAAATGCTTGTATTGATTGTTTTTGTGCAAGAAGGTGCCCCTTCCTGCACAAAAACAATTTCCCCACGACGCAGGCACCCTTGCACCATGGTGCAAGGGTGCCGGCGCCGGCGCATGGCTGCAATTTGTGCGCCAGCGCAGGGGGAAGGACAGAGATGCGACATATTGTTGTAAATATGTCGCATCCCTGTGCTTCAAAACTAACGCAGCGCAGCGCAACAAAATGACTTGCTGCACCGCGCTGCGTTAGTTCAACGTAAATCTGCCCCATAGTGTTCTAAAATGGATGTTTTTAATGCACTATTATGATGTTTTTGGAGTTCTGTAGCATGTGCAGAAAGGTTTACCCCAGCTCTGAGAACTCCACTTACCCTGCATTGCCAATGATTTTTAAAGCTGATGTAAAGTCGTTTATTTCATTTTGGTTATGTTGTAGCTGTGCCGTTTGTGTCTACAGAGTACTGTCTTGAGATTTTGAGGGCATTTCATTGCCCCGACGCCAGGACTTCGAGGTCGCTGATGACTTTTGCATCTCCACAACTCTCCTCAGTTATGCCACACATAACTCATTAAAAGAGGGGATACTGACAAATGTAAACACTTCTACTTGTAGGAAATAAGGAAGGAGTGCATTTCATTCTTTTCTTTTATTAAAGTGATATCATTACATTCTTTCAACTCGTTTATCTTCTCTTTAGAAGTCTTATTTAATCACCTATTCAGTTATCTAGCTGTGCTGTTTTAAACAAAGATTACTTCTTCACAAGATCTCGAACATTTCAGATTTGTTCAAACACGTGTGTTTTGGATAGATTACCAGGGTGAATATTTTATGTAGTAATTCGTCACTCAGTGGAGATTTCTGCTAATATCGAAAATGCATTTTTGTGCATTTTCTATATAATACCAAGTCAGTCAACTGCAATACTATGGCTGCTTCTGCTTGAGATTAAAAAGTCTTCTCAAGCCAGAAAAGGGAAACATGCTACTTCAGCATCAACTACTAAATCTAAAGTGACAGAGACACAAGATCATTCACTTACTACATAGAAATGCACACTAACAATTTTAATCAAGAAAATATAATTTCTGGTATATATTAAGTTAATAAAAAAATTCAAATGGACTAAACAAATTTTTCAATGAGCGTGTCAAGGAAATAAGATTTAAAGATAATAAAACAGTAATTGGCCAAGTCACTTCAACAATAGGGTAGATCTCCCCAAAAATAGGAACAGGAAATATATTTTTTGCAAATTTAATTTACCGGAGAATGTTGCTCAATATACATTTTTCAGAGAAATTGTAAATTGATAAAGCACATTGTATTCCGTTACACTGCAAAACAAATCAACCCTAACAGAGAAATTTTTATTTTTTCATGCTTCTTCATTATCATCATCTTATTATGATAAGGAAGGCATCCAGAGAGATAACTTCACTAGTACTTAAAGGAAATTAAATATATGTTCACCAAGACTTTGCAAAGAAAACCATAGACCTAGGTTAACAGATGCCGGCCATAAATAATGTCAATTTGACCCTTCTATAATGAAGACTATGAAAAACTGAATTTCAAAATAGTTTCATTCTCAAGTAGATGTGCTTGCTTCCTTAGACAAACACAGTCTTAATGGAATATACAAAAGCTTGTGAATTTATAATGATTTAGAATTTTCTATAAAAATATATTACACCCATATTACTTATAAATTATTACTCTGGCTGAGGCTGCAGTGTTCAGCTGTCTTGGTTTGCACCTCAATGCTCCACTTATCAATTTGTATGTGGTTTCCATTATGAAATGTGCTCTATCCTGTTTTATGTTGTTGCACTTGTTTCTGTCCTGTATGTGAGCTGCTTGTGCATTTATTGGGATTCATTCAAATTTCTCTACTACTGAATTTACCCACCCTACTATTACTAGCACTTCTAATCTCAGATTTAGTTCACTTAATGCTAAAAGATTGTGACACCTTGTTAAAAGAAAGAAAATAATGGAATATTTAGCCAAACATAAATTTGACATATGCCTTCTCCAAGAAACCCATAAAAAAGCCAAAGGGCCCGATTTACAGTTTGTCAGATGGGTACTCTGTCACAAATGTGACTGATATCCCGTCCACCTTATTACAAGTGCCATAGGATATCATGCACTTGTAAAAAAGGGGATGGGATATCCGTCATGTTTGTGACATACTAACCTGTCTGCCAAACTCTAAATCAGCCTCAAAATCGGTTCTAGCATCGTTAAAGTTGGGTTGGAGATTTTTCTTCCTTTGCAAGGTAAGGGAAGAAAAAGGCTATGCCATTCTCTTCTCTACAAAGCTTGGGTTCCAAAAATTAAATGATCATGATTCTGAAGGAAGGTTTTTATATGGCAGGGTCAAGTTACATATATTTCTAACTCATCGAATAAATATTAAAGTTCTGCTAATGAGCAGATAGTTGAATGCTTGGCTCCCCAGAAACCATGGGGCTTATTTACAAGCCCATTGCGCCGCTGGTAGGTCACATTTTTTGGCACACCAGCGGCGCATTGGGCTAACCCATATTTACAAGGCCACGTAAAGTCACCCTGTGTGACTTTTTAAGGCCTTGTAAATATGGGGCCCTTCACACATTACTCTGCATGAAAGGGGCATTCCATGGGTGTTGGTGCGGGTATTCCCGTGCAACATCCATGGAACTTGACGCATTCCGAGATTTAAAACACTTTGTAAAACTGGGAAGTGTGTCAGAATCCTAGGCCTCCAAAGGGGAGGCGTAGGAATGGTGCAACGAGGAGAAATACTTTCATTTCTCCTAGTTTTTTCCTATTTCTCTGTGTGCTGCATTCTGCGGCGTGCAGAGAAAGAGGAAACTTCCATTAATGATTGTTTTTGCACAGGAAGGTGTCCCTTCCTGCATAAAACCAACCATGCCCGCAGTGCAAGCATCCTTGCAAAATGGTGACTACGCTGGCGCATGGCAGCCAATTGTGCGCTAGGCAGGGGAAAGCACAGGGATGCGTCGTATGGTTGTTAATACGACACATCCCTGGGCTTTGAAAATGATGCAGCAAGGCGCAGCTAAATGGTTTGCGGCACTGCGCTGCATCATTTTCCTGTAGATGAGGCCCCAATTAATTCGACAGACCATCCTCTGTCAAATTTAGACCTTTAAAATTATTTGCGTTATATAAAGCCTTCTCTTAAAAGTACAACATTGATAATTGGTGACTTAGATTCCCTACACACAAAGACTTTAGATTCTTTTTTGACTTGCATATGACACAGTCCATGATTGGATCAAAAATTAAGCAATCAACATGTCTGATTGTACTTTAATTTGAACGTTCATCAGATTAGAATATTTTCTTGTTTCTGTACCAAGGTGAAGAATGAGTATTGACATTGTTTAAAAAAAAAGCAAAGGACAAATCGTGTTAAAGACTGTCAATGACAACTTTGTTGTAAAAAAGTTGAAGACAGAGTAACAAATTGGGATGCCTTTAAGGAGGAATGAAGGGCTATAAATGTATTATTAATCGCTCATGAAAACAACATGCTTAACGCTAACATCTCTGATCTGTAGAGCATTTATTATCTCGAATAATATTTACACATTTATTTTGCAAAAGCTACATTATGAATGTACTTATTAGCCTAATAAAAGAGTTGGTAAACATTTATCCAATAATAAAGGTACTATCACTTAAATGTTAATAGATATTGAAAGTTACTAGCTAATTACTTATGACATCTGGGTGCACACATCTGCAGTATATTTGGACAGTGTTGCATACATCACAGGCCTTCATGAATGTTAGGATGATCATTGCTTGTGCACTGAATGTATTGGAGCGCATGACAGAAGTGTAAGGGCCCAAGATTTGGGTTTGAATTAACGTCTGCTTTTAACCTTTCATGTGCAGGCTAGGAGAGAATGGATGTGCTCAATGGCCATATATTCCAGCAGTTCATGTTGGAAAGCCACGGAACGATTTTGAAGTTTTCTGCCACATTTCATATTAATATAGGGATCTGCAAGGAGATTGACCATGTTCTCGTTCTATGCTGGATGAACTGAAAGATAAAATACAGCAGCTTTCACATGCTTCCTGCAAACTAACATAAGCATTTTCTGTCGTGTGTAACAAATTCAGCCCTCAAGCACAAGGAGCCCTTCCATGTTCCATATGCCTTAATGGGCTGAAAAGCTACAAAAGACTCTAGCAGTTGGGGTGGAACAAGCAGTCTCACTGGATGCTTGGAAGAAATGCTGATAGTTGGGATTTCTATTTTATGCCTATTGGCATACAGATATCTGGAGGTAATTACATAACTAGGCAAATAGTGTGCTAAGCTAATATGTCAAGCTGTAAGCTAGATCAACATACTATAGTTTGGAAATTATACTGATTGCTTAGAGAAGTGTGATAAAAATGAACAATATTTGTGGTTCATCTGTCTTTCACTCTTCTCACTTTTGTATTGGATTGGCTGTCTAGCCAACGCCAGTCAGTTACCTGGTTATTTTAAAATTAGCCAGTAATATTTTCTTACGAGGAATCTGACTGCCCTATACTGCTTATTAATTTAGATATTTGTTTTAGCTAATGCTTGTGGGCTTTGTTAATTTATCTTTAAACTCAGTTAGTTGTTTGAACTTTCTCCGACTTCTTTTAATTCTAATGTGCTTTTGCTGTAGGTGCACGTGTGACAAAGCTCTCTGCACTAGGAGTTGAGCTTCAGCCCGTGTTTTTGTTTAACCCACCCTCTAGCATTGCTTTTATTTCTACTAGGATGGATGACTACACCCTCATCCTATCTCATGTCTAGGCCTGCATAACGCAGATGCTGCTGTGGTGTGTGCAGATCAGCTGTTAAGCCAATACCAGTAACTTACATGTTTTTTTCATTTCTACCTTTAGTATTTACCTGTAAATTGGAGCTGCCTGAGCCCCATGTCCTACTTTTGGTTAATTATTTTAGCTCATGCTGCCATTCCTTTGTTATTTTTAGTTTATATTAAATTGTTTATTTTACATTTCTTCTGCTTTTTTTAATTCAAATCTTTTTTCTCACTAAGTCCAAGAGTGTGACCAGGTTATCTCCAGTCCAAGCATATTGTTTGGTCCACTGTTTCACATTACTTTTATTTCTTCTAGAGCGTCTGACTCTGCCCACCTGACCCTCATGTGCAGAGCCTCTATAAAGCAGGTGCAGCTGCAGACATGCAATGGACATGTCAGGAGAGTGTGGAAGGAAGTAGGCCAATTTATACCCATCTGCACACCTGGGGCAGTATCATACATACAGTGCAAACAAGGGAAATGCACCATGCAAGGGATAATGTGCTTCCCCCAGGGCAGCTGGGAACTCGTGCTGCCCTGGGGGCAACCATGAATTCGTCCTACCCTGGGGGCAGCTTGTTCATGGTAAAAAACAGAGTTGCTGCTTTGAAGCCACACCGTGTTTCACAGTGCAGACGGCAACCTGCCTGCACTTTTAAGGGGGATTAGAGATCCCCTTGCAGGTGGGTGCCGTGAGTGACTGCACCCACCTGCAAGGGGATGTCTGGGGAGTATCCACGGGACCATCTTTCTCCCCTCCAGAGGGTTGCCATCAGGGGGCGCACTGACAGTGCACCACCTTTTAGGTGACGCACTGTCAGTACGCCTCCTGACAGCTTCTTTGCCTCTGCACCCGCATCTGTAATACGGCGCGGGCACAGAGGCAAAGGGATGCAAATGAGGGAACACCCTCTGATGATAGCGCCAGCGCTTTATGTCCGCCAGCGCTATCGATATTACAGAAGGGGACGCACAAGCATCTGCGGCCCCTTCTGTAATACCAAAGTGCTCTGGGGACGCGCAAAGCGGGAGCAAAAGCCAGTTGCGCTCCCGGGGCACTTCTGTAATACAGCCCCAGATGCGCACCACACCAGCCATGCTATGAGTCAGAACACTTGATTCTAGGAAAGTACCTCTGTCCACTTCTATTTTTGTTCTAAGCTTCTTAGCCTTTCTACCTCTCCTAAATGGGTAGTGATTGAACAAAACATGAGTAAGACCATTGCTTAATCAGCTATTTTGACTATTTCCAATAGAAAGATTTGCAAACGTTCTGCAAATATTACAGTAAAAAGGTCAGCTGAGTCACTATTGAATCCTACTGTTAAATGTCGTAAAATATTTCATCTGACAGTAATTCCTTTTTAAAGCTATCAAATAAAATTCTAGAGATCTAGGCAGGTAGATACAGGTATTTTTTACTTACATGACACATTTCAGGATAGCAAGTTTTTATCCTTTTTAGTATTCTAAAATAATTCTGATTTACATTCTTAAGATATTCAGAAGTATGACATTTTCTGTGATTCCATTCTTAAAGCATTTCTATTCAAAGCTAACCCCCTAGAGAAGTCATTATGTTGGCATTGTAAAACAAGCACCAATACCCTGAAAATAGTTACTATATAAATGTCCTAGTGTGTTTGATTTCTAGAATAAGGTATACAAAATAAATATGAAAATCATAACATTTCTCTCTTTTTGTTCATTAGGAAAGTACAAAAATTGAGAGTTTACAATCCATCAATTATATCAAAATTGATAATTATAAGAAAGAAAAACAGTTATACAAACGTCATATATAAAAAGTGGTCATCTGATATAAACAAGGATTATTATTTTAAAAACAGTAGTGAAAAATACAGTGTACTCCGTACATGTATCTCAAAATCAGGAGTGAGCTTAATCAGACCTTCCCTTATCGGGGCTCAAATTCTGTTTAGCTTTTACGTCATGTATCGTGACATATGAGAGAGAATTCTAAGCCACAAAGAGAAACATATTCCTGCTACCCTCCCACAGCGTCAGGGGCCTATCTTTGCAGCCAGAAACATGCAATCCCTATCCTATCCATGGTAACAGCAAGGAAGGCGACCCTGGCCAAATGAAGAGGTCTGCTTGCAGTAGCTGCCCGTCCCAGGGCGGGCCGGAGGAGGGAGGTGGGGAGAGGGGGGGGGTCGGGGACAAAAATAAATAAATAAATAACTTACCTGAACGACGCTGCATTGCGCTCTTCCAGTCGTCTTCTTCTGGGCACAGGCTCCCAGACTGCGCTGCGACCAATCCTGACGCTGCATGAAAGCAGCGTCAGGATTGGCCTGAGCGCTGTCAACTAGCGCTCCTAGGCAGACTAGGAGCCTGTGCCTGCTCTCTCCAGCCCCAGCAAGGCAGCTGGGGATGGAGAGAGCTTCAGTGCACATGACGGTTTGGCCGCCCTCAGACAGTCGGCCAAACCATCATGCACACTGTAACAGTGCCCACCACTCCCACACCTGCAGTGTCATCCCCCTGGACCCACCCCCAAGACTCGTCAAAGTCCTGGGGGTGGGTCCAAGGAGATTAAACTAAAACGATAATAAAACGGGTTAAAAACCCATTTTATTATTGTTCTATTTGAGGGTGGTGGTGGGGGGGGGCGCTCCACCGCCCTAATGCAGGGGCCGCCGCTGTCT
The DNA here is from genome assembly GCA_963921515.1 of Calotriton arnoldi. NCBI lineage: Eukaryota > Metazoa > Chordata > Amphibia > Caudata > Salamandridae > Calotriton > Calotriton arnoldi. The sequence continues at coordinate 29,788 of CAWUFW010004665.1, forward strand.
GCTTGGCAAATAACCCAGCCTAAAAGCCTTAGGCCATGATTTACTAAGGTTTTGCATCGGGTTTATGTTACTTTTTTAACACAAACCGTCACAAAACCGTTTTGGGGATTTACAAACCAACTCAAATTGGTATTTGCATTGGTTTGTAAGGAAAACAAATGCAAACCAGCATGAAGCGCTGCTTTGCATTACTTAGCATCAAGGGGGTATTACATGGGTGGTACGTGTGCGTTCCCATGCATTCACCCATGCTTTTTGATGCAAAACCATATCTACTAACATTAGTAGACAGGGTTTTGCACCACAAAATGATGCTGCTGGAAGGCAGGAGTTAAAAGAAGAAATGTTTTCATTTCTCCTTTCTTTTCCGACTTTGCATGTGTGTTGCACTGTACAGCATGAATACTAAGTAGGTTACCTTTTAAAAGTTGTCTAGTCATAGTACTTTGTACCCTTCCATTCCAAAACCTATGCTAGACTCACACACACCCCCTTGTATTATGGTGCAAAGGGGTGTGCGTGGTGCTCTGAAGCAAAATTCTGTGCTGGCATTAGCGAGAGGGGAGGAGAGTGCCATATCTCTGTAGATATGGCGCTCACCAGCCCTCTCCCTGTCACACGATGCAGGACAGCAACTTTGGGTGCTGCGCTGCTTTGTGTGACACCTTTGTAAATCTGGGCCTTAGATTCTAGATAGACATTCATTTCCAATAAGCCGTTGAGTTGATCTCCAATAACGAACAATAATGGACAGCTGCAGTGCTAAATGTGCTAAAAATTAAGTGCCAGTGCCCTGCTCGGAAGACCGCTGCAGTCTGCATCACCCATTGCCCGTGCCAGCGCTGCCAATGGCATTACCAACATAACACCTAACCATTGCACTCCTGCAAGTGTGACAATTCATACCATTTCAGGCCACACAAAGCTATAATGATGGCTGAGAGGTTGGTAGTATTCATTTTCAATGCAAATTGACTTAATAAACACGTTTTTGGGCTCCTTTCAAAATCAAGCAGGTGGCGACACCATGTGGTGGACTGTCACTAGTTCCGGTGCTGATACTTAAGTGCCGTTGCCGAACACCGGAAAACCATCAGCTCAAATTCAGCACTGTGGACCGGACACAAATACATGAGTTGTATCGGTTTCTGATCTTTGAAAGAGGAAACAATCAGCTGTTTTTCTAAGTCCCCATTTGTACAATCAATGTGATGTATAATATAGATCATACAGCATTTTACAGGATTAGGTCTTAAACTGTGAGACATTAAGAATTGTTTGCGCAAGGCTAGTGGAATACGCAATTTCCATGGGGAAAATGTCCGTACCCAAAGTTCGAGACCATTGGACAGCCACATGTCCAAAATTATGTGGCTGATCTTTGCTATTCATCAGAATTCTATAAAACAAGCTGATAAAACATCAATGTGATACCTTGATAACAGGCTGGCGAGAAGACCCCCGTTGTTATGGTCCTATATCTCTCTAGGACTCCACAGTTAAATCATAGGGGCGTTGTTCTCAATAGGATTGAGAGTTGGGTAGACCACAACCAAGTGTTCTCCCCCATGCAATATGGTTTCAGAGAGGGACTTGGCACAGTGGAGCAATGCCTTAATCTTTATCTTATTATTAACAAATACACAACTGTCAAGGGAGGGACGCTGCTTCTCTCCTTCATGGACCTTAGCAGCACTCTCCATAGAGTCAGTCGCAGTAAATTGTGGTTAATCTTATTGGAGCTTGGGCTAGATGAGGAGTTGGTTGACTTTTTGCCAGTGCTACACTGTGGGGTTAATGGCTCTGTAAGGTATGGGCTGGGTGGGGAATGTACTGGCACTTTTAGTCTTCAGCGTGGTGTCTGCCAAGGCTATGTCCTTGCACTGATTCTGTTCCTTTTATATATTAATGGTCTAAATGGCAACTTGTAGACTGCTGGGAAGAATCTACTTAAGATCAAGACCACCCTAATACCGGCCCTATTTTATGCAGATGATGCAGTCTTGATGTCATGCACCCTACATGGCGTGAGAACGTCAATCAACAGTTTTGTTGCATAATCTGGATTTGGACTTAAATATTTCCAAAACTAAATACATGGTCTGCACCAGGAAAGTCGTTAAATCTGACTCATTCTGAATTAAGGGTAAGAGCATAGAGGAGGTTACCAACTTTCCCTATCTTGGTATCTTGTTTGATTCCAAATGCTCCCCGGCACCTTTTATAGCAAACCACTGCTCACGCTTTAGCCACTCTGTGAGGGCCCTATTTGATTTTGCCCAGCGATTAGGCAATAAGCCGATCAAGCCAGCCTTGGAGATATATCAGCATAAGTGATTACCCCCTCTGTTGTACGGCTCTGGCATTTGGTGCTACTGGGACATCACTAAGATTCAGGTTGAGAAGAACAGATTTTGTCGGCACTTACTAGGCCTTCACCTTTCAACATGGCATTATTTTTTACATGAGGCGCTAAGGTTGGACTATGTAATCAACTCTATTAAGGTTGCTCCAATAATACTTTGGGTTTCTGTATGGTCTAATAAACATACTACTCTGAACCAGGAGATCATCTTGGATTGTTTGAGTTGTGAAAAGAGCTCCACCATTCTGTGGTTAACATATGTGCAATCTGCTACTAAAACCATTGGGTGGAATGATTTCTTTTCTTCTCATCTCTCCCTGTCTAAAGCGGATATGCCTAGAGTTAAAACGTCATTTGCCAAACATATGGTTTCCACCAGAGAGCAAGAGGAGTTCAAGAAACCACTACTCTGGGACTACGTCCTTGTCCAAACCTCACCATATATTGAACCTTGCCTGTCTTGAGTTATTAGCCTCTGGGAAAGGTCCCTCTTAGCCAAGTTCTGGCCTGGAACTGTCAGATCCTTGCTTTGTTTCCCTCTTGGTCAGTTTGATAAAGCTGCTATCCTTGTGTTCCCATGTGATGAGCCCTCTATCCAAACCTTTTAGCACTTTGTTTTATTCTGCAAAAATTATGAACTTTTAACAAAACTTTTTTTTAAACCCATTCTTAAGTTGTATGGTTTTGCACAGTATAGGCCTGCCATGTATTGTCTCTGCCAGTTGTCAAACCACTTAGTTTGTTTTTATATGGGGTGTTTTTAAAATCAGCTATAAGAAAACACCATTTATTGTTCGTTTGACACCCTTTTATTGAGCACTTTTTTAATAATAGTACTGTGTTTTTACCTATTAATGGTATGCCGATGTATTTGGACACGTTGATTTGTCAGATATATGTATTTTACTGTAGTGTAGTAGTAGTAATACTGCATTCAGTATCCATGCACCATCAAAGTATACATACACGGGGCGGAGCTTGGCCGAGCTGCAAGATGGACGCTCAATAGAGGGCTCTGCCAGTCGGATTGCAATATCCGTCCCAATCCTGTACCAGCACCTACATTCTCAAGGTGGAGAGAGTGGAAAAAGCAGATTAAAAGCAAAAGCAACAGGAAAGCGGTTCTCCTGAATTGAGAAGGCAGTTACCTCACTGGCGTCATGCAACACGAGCTGCATGGAGGTTAGCCCGGAGCCGCTGATGCCGGTGGCCTGTGATTAATGGGATAGGAAGGTTCAGCTGCGAAGACCCCCTTCGGACTGCACATTGTAAAGTCATCTAGTGCCTCCTACATGAAGGGCTGCCAAACCCAACAAGCAGGTAGCGCATAAGAGCATGGCCGAATGGAGCGTGGGGCACCCGCTCTCTACCGACATACAGACATGGGAGAGTGAGGCAAGACCCGGCAGTGTGCGGGCGCTCCAGCAGCAGGGCTCTGTAGTGGCACGATTGTTGGGAAGGTGGCATCCTGAAGACGACGAAACACGGAGGAGAAATCCGAAAACTGAGATCCTGACATGGCTGACACCTATAAATATATCCCAAGCGCTACAAGATTCGAAATACGTTAAGGCCTGCCCTGATTCACTCAAACTGGCGGCCTGTGCTTCGGAAGACAGGAAGGCTGGGAGGTTGCGTCTGTCCTTGGGTGACTCGCCGAGGGAGGGTCCGGTACCCGCTCTTTTGGGGTAAGAAGCTAAGCAGCATGGTGACACACAAGGCACCCACTTCATCCTGGCGAACTATGTTAGGTGGGCGCAGTGGAGCCCAGGGGTGCGCGAGCTCTCCTCCTGTGGGGCCCCGGGTGATGGTCGAATGCCAGAGGAACGATATCTAGGAGGCCGCGCAGCACAAAGGAACAGGCCCATAGGATCACGGTGCATTACACAGCGAGTATGAAACACGAGGCCCAGCACTAGAGATGATTACAAACCGCACTACTAATTAAAACTGCCCTGATATAAGGAGAGCAGGAGCCAGGCGTATACCACATAGTGCTCAGTGGGCCCTCGTGTCCGGAAAGATCAACCAAGAGAGCAAAAGCGGTACAACTTGAGTTCAGGGCCTGCTCGTGGCTCCCATTTGGGATTGGGGAGAGGTGGGGCTCGCAGAGGAAAAGTGGGCGGTTGGACCTAGAGGAACCGCAGGTCCAACATACCCATCACCAGGTGCAACGTAAGAAGGGCTTGAACTAGGAACTCTGTTGCATCACTAGAGACCATGGGCAAGCAAGACACAAAGCAGCCCAAGCTCACCTTTGGAAACAATCGCCTTACATGTCAGGGAGACCATGAAACACAGGCGGAAGAGCCTGAGAGTGAACTTGCGCAGGACATCAACATTAAGGAACTGTTGTTAGATGTGAAAACTAGCTTGAGAACCATCTACGCAAAATTGGATGCACTTACCACCAGACTAGATCATATGAAACAACGGATAGACAAGCATGATAATCAGCTTGAGAAGGTTGAAACACGAATCTCAGACACTGAAGACGCCCAAGCAGAGTCCAAAGAACATTTATTACGTATGGATAAAGCGTTGGAACTAATCAAGGCTAAAAACGAAGACTTAGAATCGAGGGCACGGCGAAATAACCTCCGAATAACGGGCATTCCCGAGTCCACCACTATCACAAACAACAATGGAGAGCTATGTTGAGGCACTTCTCCGGGAACTCTTTGTGGAAGCACTATCGCCCTTCTTCATAGTAGAGCGAGCGCACCGTTCTCTCAGCGCCGGACCCCCTCCCAGTGCGCCTGCACGTCCCATCGTTGCTCGATTGCTAAACTACAGGGACAGAGACACAATCTTACACATGGAGCATGAAAAGCAATCAATAACGCACCAAAGCAATCACATCTCCTTTTATCTAGACTTTACTATCACGGTGCAAAATGCCAGAAGGGAGTTTCTTCCAGCCAAAGGAATACTGCAGCAGGCTAAAATCCCATACACTCACTTATACCCTGCCAAACTACGCATCATGAGAGGCGGTACTCCCCATTTGTTTACGAATGCTAAAGAGGCCCACCAGTATGCCAAGAATCTTTCCAACAGCCAGTCATTATCGGCGGGCTCGCCGAGGAGCGCCAACGAGCCCTCTCTACACGTAAATGACTGAACTTTTGTCAGGATGCAAGACACAGTGGACCTGCTACAGAAGATGTCTTCCATCACTCACCTCAGATAAGTGACCTGGGATAATATGATTAACTATTAACCACCTCAAGGGATTAACGTCTTAGATACCAATGCGAAGTGCACAGTACTGTTACATTGGGCCTGAGCCCATCCGATCACCCACCCCTAGTGATGGGGGAGGACGCTCGGTCCTGCTCCAATGCCAGGGATGGCTCCGGTCATTAATACATAATGTTGTTTTGGGGTGTTGGGGTGGAGGGTGGGACGCTCAACTTAATTAAGTTTGGGGGTTGGTGTGGGAGGGGGAAGGGACATGAGACCATTGAATGTTAAGTTTTGCTGGTTACAGTTTGTAAGTTCCTGCAGCACCTGCCTTTGCTTTAAGAAAAGGGCTACAACACATGCTATTAATTGTTTGCATCTACATGGACACTCCGATAGACACGTCATATTTCAATATGCAAGATGTCGATAAAATGTCTTACCTGGAACACTAGGGGCATTAACGATTATCGCAAATCTAGACTGGTGCATGCATATGTTGTCTGCCATCACATAGATATATGCTTCCTACAAGAACTACATTTGACAGCCCGCACAGCTCCTGGGTTAAAGGCTAAATGTTATGGCGAGGCATACATTTCAGTATACTCAAACTATGCAAGGGGTGTAGCCATCCTGCTCCGCAGAGGACTGCCATGGCATCTTAGAGATGTCATAGTAGATAAGGAGGGAAGATACGTTATCGCCACAGGCATGCTATATACACAACCCCTAACATCAGTAGCGGTTTACGGACCAAATACGGATGACTCGGGTTATCTTACCGACCTCTGGCACTTGGTCGCGGGGAGGAATCATGGGGTACAGATCTGGGAAGGGGACTTTAATGTGATCCTAGATGATAGTTGCAACAGATCTGGGTCGATGCGTCGCCCACACCCCCGAGCAGCAGGCACGCTTAACACCATACTCCAAGATAATAACCTCCTAGATGTATGGAAATGGTCCCAACAGGGGCAATGAGAAGGGGCCTGTTTTTCGGTGCAACACTACACATGGTCAAGAATAGACAACTGGCTTATTTCACATGAAGCAAAATTATGGGATGCTGAGGCCACACACATGGCCCGCACACTATCAGACCACACCCCTGTCATGTTAGAGCTCAAACTCCCACAAGCTACCCCGGGCATGTACACATAGTGCCTCCCACAGGGAGCACTAAGGGACCCAGCATTTTGAGAAGAGATGCATGCTGAAATAACCACTTACTTCAAGCAGAACAAATCTGCAGAATCATCCCCCTCCACCTTATGGGAAGCAATCAGGGCGGTGATATGCGGTGCATGCATCTCTAAACAAGCAGGCATACTTAGGGCAATATGCACCCAACTGACAAAACTCGAAAGTGAAATACGAGCTTTGGAAACTGATTATCATAGAACTAATGATCCAAGCACGCTTGCCACAATTAGAGAGAAAATATCTACTTACACTGAGGAGGCCGAGCGGAAAGTGAAATAGCTCTGCAAGGGCGCCCAAGCATGCCGATACGGTGAAGGGTACAGACCCGGGAAAACACTGGCAGGTATCTTTAGACACCCACGCTCCCCAACGTACATACTCAAACTAATAGATAGGGAGAAAGGCTTACAAGATGTGCCCACTGGAGTGCTAGATACAATGTCCAATTTCTATGCAGCGCTATACACATCCCACAACAGCGAGGATACAGAACAACTTACCAAGTGCCTTGACACACTGCAGCTTGTATGGCTAGACAACGCACACAGAGAGTTCCTAGATATGCCCCTTACATTAGAGGAGATTACACCAACCATTAGCGAACTCCAGAGTGATAAGGCACCAGGCCTAGACGGATTTACTACCACCTTGTATAAGGAATTCCCCGACTTATTGGCTTCTCATCTACTGGCAATGTATGAAGACTCATTCGAAAATGGCGCCCTTCCTCCCACACTCCGGGAGGCGGTTACAACATCATTGTTAAAGCCTGACAAACCACCCAATAATTTTGACTCCTACAGGCCATTGTCACTAATTAATGTTGATAACAAAATACTGGCCAAAATCCCTGCGAACCGCATCCTCCCTCTGTTGCCTACCATGATAAGACCAGATCAGGCCGGGTTCATCCCAGGGCATTCTACAGCACATAACCTACATACGCTGTTTGCAGTGATGCACCACCTTGACCCGGATGTGCAAGCAATAGTGGCCCTGCTAGACGCCACCAAAGCTTTTGACTCCCTGGCATGGGATTACTTATTACCACTGCTTAAACGGTTAGGACTAAGCCTTACCTTTATCCGGTACTTACAATTATTGTATACTCTCCCTACAGCCCGGGTACGACTAAACGGGCTTATCTCTGAGCCGATTGCGATAACACGTGGCACCAGGCAAGGATGTCCACTTTCGCCACTTCTATTCGCCATTGCCATGGAGCCACTGGCTGCAAGGCTCAGACAGCATCATGCACAGCGGGGCATTGGATTCACCTCATGAGGGTTAATAATCTCACTTTACGCGGACGACGTCACGCTTTATATCTGTGACCCATGCGAAAACCTAGCTCCAATAATTTGTGAGATGCTAATCGGAGGCCTATCCAGGATAAACATTAATTGGAGTAAATCAGTGCTGTTTCCTCTCACAGATAATACTGTCCCATTTCACACTGACTACCCCTTGACTTGGACCACCAGCCCAGTGCGCTATTTAGGAATATGGGTAAGCTGTAATATACAGGAATTGTGGTCTGCTAACTTGGGTCAGGCAATCGAATGGCTTGAAAATAGGATCCCGGTGTGGTCCAGACTCCCCATATCTTTGGCTGGTCGCATTGCCATAGCCAAAATGGTAATATTGCCGCAATTTCTATTCCTATTTCAAAATATTCCCCTGCCACTTACTAGCACATTTCTCTGACGACTCCGTTCCAACTTGATCTCGTTGGTTTGGGCGGGAAGACAGCCAAGTATTTCCTGGGAAGTTCTTACTTTCCCCTGGCGCAGGGAGAGCTGGGAGCGCCAGACCTGGTGCTGTATGCTCTATGCGTGCAGGTGCAATTCCTGCATTTTTGGATACATCCTACCCCATTTCAACCACACGTGTTGATAGAAAAAGATCGCACCGCTCCACTCCCCCTCGCCACTGCACTATATTCCCCTACAAGGTGCCAAGAGGAGAAATAAACACAGTGAAATGTGTCAGATGGGCATGGGAGGGAATAATAAAAAGGACAGGAATTCCTCAATTATATGCACATCAATTCCACTTTGCGACAAAACCCATGATGCCACCACTCCAAGAGGCTGGAGCTAAACAAAGAGCGAAGCGCCTAAATCTCCATACGTTCTCCAACATATACCCATGAGATACGTTCCTCTAGGCACCCCCAACGGGCGACTCAAACCTAGTGAATGCATTCAACGCTCTACTATTCTATCAAATCAGGGCTAAATGCTGCGAAGGGAACGCCACCTTCCCGACACAACCAAAGACACTTTCAATACTAGAACACATGATCAGCACACCCTCAGCCTGGAAACTGATAATGCGCCTATATTTGGGGGTACATCAGAATACACCTAGGACAGAACTATGGGCTACGTTACAATGGGAAATAGATTTAGGCCCAGAATTCACAGACGCGCACTGGGCATTCTGTTGTGGACAAATGGACGGACTGTCCCCTAACTACCGACACAGGTTAATACACTTTAAATTCCTAAACCAGCTGTATCGCACCCTGCTGCAATTATATAAACTAGGGCTGACTGACACCAATAACTGCCTCAGATGCGGTGCACCTGGCATGGAGTTTCTGCACCTGGCGTGGTCTTGTCCCAGGATTGCGGCATAGTGGTCGGCGGTATTTGCGATGGTTCAGGCCGTGATGGAGACATGAATTGAATGCACACCATTGATTGGGCTTTTGGGTTACGCAAAGGAAGTCCCGCCTGGAAACCGCAAACTGGTGGCCATGCTCTTGCTTGTGGCTAAGTTTAGAGTGGCTCTGGCGTGGGGTAGACGGCTGGTACCGAAAGAGAAAGATTTGCTCTAAGATGCGGTCTATTGTTGTGATCAAATATCTCACTACTGGGACAGAATGCCGCAGAAATCTCACCCAAAAGACATTTGGGAACCTCTACCAGGCTACTTCAGATCCAATGACAACACCAATGCACTGGCGTCCCCAGCTCACCCCCCCAGTCAGATCAGTCAGTTCGATATTGATATTTGCCCTTCAATGTAAACAAGTTGTACATCTGTCTGATCAATAGCTATGTATGGCACTGCAAACAGTCCCAGCAAAAACGTTTGTTTACTTCTTAACTGCAATAGAATCTCCTACTTACCACAATGCTGCAATTGTTTGTTGTATTTGTGTTTTCAAAGCCTGTTTATGTAAGTACAGTTGTACTTTTTCTAATACTGAAAATGTGACTACGCAGGCTAAATGTTTGTAAGCCATATAAATGCCAATAAATAAATAAATAAATAAAGTATACATACACAATATAATAACAGTATGTAAATTTTTTAAAATGCAACTTAAAACAACAAATAGCTCATTCATACAATAAAATAAATACCACTTCAAATCCATACCTGTATACAATTAGTGCAAAGACAGTCTTTGGCTGTGTGCAAAAAACGCAAAAGAGGGACCACAAATTTTTATCACAGGTCTCAAAAAAATTTAAAGGTTAACAGTATATATGAATTAAAATTAATTGATAGTCAAAATACATCTTATTTGCTAAACTACCATTGGTGGAATTTTACTACGCTTAAACCAGACCTCCTGTAAAAATGTACTGATAGCAAAAACAATTACAGGAGAGGTATCACTCTTTAAAATTCTAAACGCCACACGGTATCTGGTCAAGCCCAAGTCCCGACATATAGGGCAGATCCATTTGCGGCGAGACCTGAGATACACCGGACAAAAAAACAATATATGTATCTCATCTTTGCTGTCCAAGCCACAGGACGGGCAAATGCTAGAGACTGGATCCTTATTCCATTTGATAGTAAAAGATCTCAAAAGAAGAATACCAAAACGAAAACGGATATACAAACTTTTGGGTAGGGGGGGAGAAACAGAGTCTAAAAATTCCTCCAAAAGTGAAGAGGGCTTAAAATCTAAAAACCTATTTGTCAAGGATCTGTTTATCTTGTTATTAACATAACCCTCCTGCATATGTGTCCAATAGCAAGTTTTCAGGACATTAAGATCAGCTTTGCTAATAGTCTTCAGGTCAACCCATAGACTTTGCAATCCCAACCTGCTCATCCAATCAGAAACAAATTTAACCCACAGTACTAACGTGGCACCTGCAACATTTAATAAATCTACATGGGAGTCTCTATACTAACTTAGCTCAGGCGTAAGCCATAAATGGACCCAATATACAAGCGGTCTAAGTGTAGCCAGATCTGCAATTCTTTTCAATCCTAGATCAAAATATAAAGGAATAAGAGGCAAACTGGTTGGAACAGAGACCAACTGCATTGCAAATTTGTTATCAGCAATAGATAATAAAGAAGCATCGGTGCAACCCAGGTCTCAGCGCGATAAAGCGCAGCGTCTTGAGCCTTAGCATGGTATACTTCAAGGATTGGTGAGATCGAACGTGAGCTTGTTTGCTTATGCAGTCTGATAATGCCATTCGACCTATGCTCGATTAGTAGTGAAATTTTACTCAGTTGTCCTGTCCACTTAAAATTCTCCATTACTTTACCCCCAGATAATCAAAACTCTGCACCCTCTCTAAGGCTTCTCCACCAACTCAAATGATAGAATTTTTGACCACTCCCTTTACATGCACCATATATTTGGTCTTATTTACATTGAGCTCCAAGCCCCTAGACGTTCAAAAACCTAGGAATTTGTCGACCAGGAGCTGGAGCCCCATGGGCGTCTTGGAAATAAGGAGGGAATATTCTGCAAATAAAAGAATATGAACCTTTTCGTTGCTCTGGGCGGGGGAATACTTTCTACAGTTCACCAGTAAATCCACTACATCATTCATGTAAAGGGAAAATAGTGTCGGTGCGAGAGCACACCCATGGGCGCACACCACGCTGGATAGCGATGCTTTCTGTTAGTTCACCCTTATCACCACAGCGAACCTGGGCAAAGTTATTGTTTTTTTTGTGTGAAAATTTGGTCCTCATTCACCTCTGACCTCCATGACCTTACCAGCTGCCTGTGCCTTACACGTTGCTGATTGCAGGTTTAGGAATTCTCCTCCCTGCTGTTACACCTGCGAACTGAAAGGTCACAGTCCCACTGACAGGCACGGTCACTCTCCAATTTGGTCCAGTATTCACTGGCGACTGCTAATGTTGGCAATACAGGGAGCGAGGGGTGCCCAACGCAGTCTAGAGAGATCCAAGAGGTTTAATCATGGGACCCATTTCTATTAACAAAAATATAGATATATAATCTGAATTCTTAACGGTTCGCCCACACCTCCGTATTTGACCATCTTAATGAAAAGTCCTAGTATGCTTTTTTCCTTTCAGACTGGATCCTTCTCAGATCTAGCTTTGACGTCGAAAAGACCGAGGCCAGCCACTCAGTGTGCAAAGGAGGCGAGCATTTCATCCATTTTTTACATATTTCTCTCCTGGCTAAGAGTATGGCATAGAAAAGAAAAGTCCTTGCAGGGCCCGTAACTTCACTGGTAATCCCAAAGATTATTAGAGAAAGGCTCAGTTGGACTTGAGAGCCTAGAATGGTCGAGATAGTTTCGCCGACTTTTACCCAGAAATCGGTGATAGCAGGGCATTCCTGAAACATATGTATATCGGATGCTTTCTCCAGGTCGCATTTCTTGCATCTGACAGGAGGTCCTGTCGTCATCTTTGACAGCCTTTGGGGTGTTAAGTAGGCCCTATGAGTTGTGAACAGATGGTTTCTTCTCAACCAGGCAGGCTTGACTATGGAGAATAAAACGCCAAACGATGTTTGCCAAATATGTTCCCAGGGTTTGCCTGGCATACAGACGCCCCACAGTTCCCCAGCTAATTTGAAGTCCCCATCTATTTCCTCTTCGATGCTCCAATACCATGTGGAGACCTCCCTCTTTCCACTTGGTCTGCCCACAAGATGTTCTTCTAAAGTATTTCCTGTACCAATAGGTACTTTCTGGCTCTGGACCCAGCTTTGAAGTTGGATATATTTAAATTTATAGATGCCCCCTTCCAAGATAGTGTAGAGCGTTGACCAGGGTAAAAGTATACTATCTTGGACTAAGTTACCCCATACCTTTAGCCCAGCCTCCCTAAGTGGCTGTGCTAATTTATCCTTAAGGCACTCTGGTGCTCCAGGGGAATCCCACAACGGGGCAAGACTAGAAAAATAACTGAGGCCCGTCAGCCGTCTGATATTTGCCCAAGTTCTGGCCACTGCCTGCAGCACCTTCAGCCTTATCTTTAAAAAAAATTGGGATCTCCATATTTAAACAGGAAGCCCTCCTGAACCAAGCTGGCACCTTTCAACATTGCCGAAAACAGTGCCCCTACCCCAGCTCAGTCTGGTGTTTTTAGCAGCATCCTGGAGTGGGAGAGTTGAAAGGTCCAAGCGTAGTACTGCAAGTCCGGCAATGAAAGTCCTCCCTTCTCCCTCCTACGCCTCAGCTTCCTCCAGGCAATCCTGGTTCCTCTAAAGGCCCAAATAAAAGAATTAATTGCCTGCTGGAGTTTATCTATAGCCAATTTGTTAAAGTGTAGTTGATAGGTATTGAAGAGAAAGGTGATTTTGGGGAGCACTATAATTTTTACCACATTAACCCTCCCAAAGATTGACAGAGGAAAGTGGACCCAGCTCTTCATAAGCTTCTGGCACTCCTTTGTTACATTAGCCAGGTTAGTCTCTGAGATTTTCTCTATCTCCTGTACTATTCTTACCCCTAAGTACCTCATCTCTCTTTTGGTCTGATATTGGCTCACCCCTAAATTCCATGACATCACCTCAGTCTTCTCCGCATTAATCTCGTACCCTGATATCCTACCGAAATCTTCGGCTTGCTTTATTATCGCTGGCAGGGCACTAGAAAGGTCCGAGGAGAGAACCAGTACATCATCGGCATAGAGGGCCACTTTCCTCTCCCATCCCTCATGCCTGAATGGTTTGATGTTCATCTGATCCCTCAATCTCTGAGCAAATGGCTCGATATACAAATTAAAGAGGAGGGGAGATAAGGGGCAGCCCTGTCTGGTGCTCCTCGTGATCTTAAAGGGGCTAGTCAGGTTGCCATTTACCAGCAGTTTTGCAGACGGGTCCTGATAGACGGGTCCTGATAGACCAACTGGATGGCTCTGCGGAATTTTATACCAAAGTTGTATTTCTCCAAAACAACCGACAGATACACCCAATTGACCCTATCAAAGGCCTTAGTAGCATCCAAGGTCTCAGCTACAAGGGGAAGCGAATACGTTGTGGCTAGATCGATTGCGCCTATCAGATCGTAAGTAAGTTCATATAGATTTATGCCCTTAATAAAGCCCTTTTGATCAAGGTGCAGCATATCCCCTGCTACTGTTCCCAACCTATCAGCTAGGACTTTGGCAAAGATTTTATAATCTGCGTTTAGGAGTGATATGGGTCTATACGACTCACACTTCGCTGGATTCTTCCCTGGCTTCAATAACAAGATAATTGTTGCCTCGCCTGGCAGCTTTCCTCCGTCACTTAAAATCTCATTAAAGAGCTGGGTCAAAGCTGGAATCAAGACCTCACCCAGATTCTTGTAAAGTTCTATTGGCAAACCATCTGGGCCTGCTGCCTTTCCCCCTTAATAGCTAAAATGGCCCTCTTAACCTCTTCCTGCGAGATTTCCTGTTCTAAAGATTCCTGTTGGCTTGTGTCCAAGGAATTGAGAGGGCCCATACTCAACCAATCAGCAACCTCAGATTTATTGACTACCCTATCCTCAGAGTACAGGTTTCGGAAAAAATCATAGCAGGCGCCCTCTATCTTCGTGTCTGTGGATACAACAGCCTTACTATTGCCATCCTCAATTGATTTTATCAAATTGCGCGTCCTATCTGATTTTACTTTCCATGCTAATAACCTGCCAGCCCCTTCACCATATTCAAAATGGGCTAGCTTACTCGCCTCCCATCGTTGCATGACCCTCGTCTGGAGGATGGAGTCTAGCTGTCCCTTTAGTTCTTTCAATTTGGCCATACTCTCCTGCTGTTTCTCTGGTTCTATCATACTGTTCATATCATCCTCTATGCTCTTCATTTCTGCTTCTCTTCGGGCAACCTCCTCTCTATATTGCCTATTTCTAAAACAGACCCTGCTCGTAATGTTCCCCCTTAAGTATGCCTTCAAGGAGTCCCAGACTATGGGAGCTGAGGCTGACCCCGCATTCCGGCCCAAAAAATCTTTTGTCTCGTGGCTCAAATACTTCATCTCCTCCGCATCTAAGAGCAATGTACGATCGAAAGTCCAGACTCTGTCGCTCTGCCTATTTTTCAGGTCTAAATCCAAGTATATCCCCGAATGATCAGATAAATGTGGCGTCAAATAGCCAATATCCTTCACTATCCCACTCAAACTATGACTGACCAAGACATAGTCAATCCTTGATTTATGATGATACTTCCCATTATAATAGGAAACTCCTAGCTTTTGGCCAGATCTGTCTCTCCAGACATCCCTAAGTCCCATCTGCTTCATCATTGAATAGAGATATTTCCGAGATTTAGATGGTGTCATGGCTCTACTATTCGGCGATTTGTCCAATTTAGGATCCAATACAATATTAAAATCGCCTGCCATGATTACAGGGTCTGAGAAATCTAGCAGGTTTGCAAAGATGTTTTTTAAGGGGGTGGGACCATCCTGGTTTGGGCCATAATATCCTACCAAGGTGAGAAGAGAGCCCAGGATGATCACCTTTAAAATGACCCACCTCCCACCGGTGTCAACCATAAAATCCACTAGACGTGCTTTGACTTGTTTTTTTATCAATACTGCCACTCCTCTGATATTGGCGCTTTGGGTTGTACAAATCATATGTTCGACCCATTTTAATTTCTTAAAAACCACAGTTGACTCATCTTTTGACAGATGTGTCTCTTGCAGGATGATAACTTGCGCGGAAGAGCCCCGAATGTATTGTGAAATTTTTGCCCTTCTTCGCTTTACACGCATACCATTTACATTCCATGAAAGTAACTGTACCATTCTTATGATGGTATAATCTTGAGATACATATCGAGTTTAAAGGCAAGAGGTTGCCATGCCCAGACAAAACTATTTAAAACTAGGATCACTGGGACAACTGAGGTAAATAAACAGACTAAGATAAATGAGGACATTTTTTTTGGTTTTTCCCACATGCTCCCCACCCAGTGCACCCCCCCTGAACCCCTCCCTGGAGAACCCCACCCATTATTTCCTTGGACTGATGTAAGTCCTATCTGCTACACTCAGAGGCAACTCACCACCCCGTCCCCTTTTGTAGAGAAAATCGAAGAAACTCCTAAAACCACAGTGGGCTATCATAATTCGCTTTATATCTATATGTTACCATTTGTAGCTATATGATAGAAAAAGCTAAATAAATTAGAGTGATTTATCTTCACCGTTAGCGCCATCCCCACGCCTTTGAGTGCTTTTAGGTAGGAAGAAAAGCAGGAGAAAGAGGCATTCCTGACTAAGCATCACCTTTCTTAATACTCTCCAGAAGTGCGTCTGCCTCTTGTTGCGACCTTAAGTTGGGCATCTTATTCTTGTGCATAACCCTTAGGGATGCCGGGAACTTAAGCTGGGCCACTGCCCCTAGTTTTTTGAAATCCTCAAGTTTTCTCCCTAGCTCCCATTGCCTATCTAGGGTAGCTCGTGCTAGGTCGGAAAGTACTTAAAAAGAAAAATCTTTCCCCCTTAAAGATTTTGCCGTCAGGGCCATGTTTAGAATGTTCTCCTTCAGAGAGTATGTATGGAAGTTAAGAAGAATCTTCCTAGGTTTGGTCCTATTTGGGTTTCTTCTATATGGGTCCCTGTGTGCCCTTTGGATGTCTTTCTTTAACTCCTCCTCGGACTCCTCGATGTGCATTGTCTCTTTTAGTAGTTCGACAATATAAGATTTTAGATCCTCCCCCTCCTTCCCCTCTGGGACATTCAGAAAACGAAGATTATTTCTCCGGGAGTTATTTTCCAGCTGCTCTAGCTAAGGGGTCCATTACGATGGCGGGCGGACAAAGTCTGCCCACCATCGCAACGGAAAAAGGGACCGCCCACCATATGTGCTGCGGTCCCGCAATACAAATTACGATGCGCCCGCCACACTGGCGGGCGCATTGTTCACATTGCGGTGGGCGGTGCTGTCAGCAGCACCTGCCGCAATGTGAAAAATGCATGTTGTGCATTTGCATGCACAACGTGACAGGCACCGCGCGGTGCCTGCCACCTTGTGCATGCAAATGCAGGGGGGTACCATAGGCAACGCTGCCATGGAAAGGCTGCTTTCCGCCACCATCCTAATATGGATGGCGGTGTCTTGCAGACACCGCCACCATGTTAGAGCCCTTTTCCGCCCGGTCCCCTGTCAGACCGGCGGAAAACCGGCGGACGGTCTTTCCTTCCGCCGGGGTCCCCCCCGCCATCGTAATATGGAGGGGGGAAATGGAATGCGGGCGGTGTAAAATAGCGGGCGGATCGCCACCGCCATACGGGCGGTGGCGATCCACCCGCTATTATAATGACCCCCTTATTTCGGACCTCCTGCTCCTCCTTTTTAAGAACCAGGATGTCTGATTTGGCTAAACTGAATTCTTCTTTTAATTCCCCCACGGAGCTTTCCAATGTCTCAGTTCTTGCGTTGAGGAGATCAATCTTCTTCTCCAGTGACTCGCAAAAATTTCTAATTTCAGCTTGGTTTGATGCGGACACAGAGAACCCCTTTTTGATATCGCTTAAAAGAGTGCAGAAAAACGCTTCTAGGGATGCTGATGGGGCACCCATTGAATCTTTGGGATCTTTTTCAGCCACCGTAAGTTGGCCCTCTCCTGACACATGGGGTATGCTATCCCTCCAGCTCTCAGCATTCCCCTCCACAACATCTGTTTCTACCGGCTCTTGCTCTTGCGTAGTAGAGAGATTTATTATTGGGGGACCCCCAGAAGCCGCCATGTTCTCTATGTCAGGCTCTAAATTTAGCTGGGATGACCCACTCCTAAGCACTTCTCCCTGTTTTACGATATCAACAACGATAGGTTGCACCTTAAAGTATGACCTAAGAGAGGGAGTGATCTTTACCTTAAGCTAAGTGGATTTTTTCCTGGCTTTCCCAGCCTTTACAGTCCGACCTTTTATCTCACACCTCTGAAAAGCGCAGGACCTGCCCCCCAACTCTAACTCCTGTGAGCCGGTTTGCGCGAGGGAGGAGGGGCGTTTTCCACCGTCTCCACCAGCAACCTTCTCCTTTCTGGGGGCCTGCCTTTTCCCCTTAGAAGCCAATTTCAAAGGTTCCTGAAAAGCCCCCCGATACCCTTTACCTCCCTTAGCTGTAGCTGACACGCCCAACGGCGTTTGGTCCAACTGGGCCTCCTGTCTTGATTGCGGAGGCAGGAGCAGTTTATGGGGTCCCAACCTCTCAGTCTCCTCTCTGGCAGCTGCCTCCCCCGTGGTTGAGCTGACCCGGCATGTGCTGCCGCTGCTCAAACTGACCCGGAAGAGACCGCACGCTGCTGCTCTGCGGCCTCTCCTCAGCTCCAGGGCGGCCGCCTCCCACCGAGTGGCAGCGGCGGAGACAGCCGTCAAGCAGATCGCTGTCAGCCCGGAGTCCCGCAGCACATACTCCGGTAAGGAGAGATTTATAAAAACGAGGTATGGCAAAAACCAATTCCAGGCTGTATTCAAAGACGGGGATGAAAAAGTTATAATTATTGTGGCATGTTTAGCAGCAGTCAACCATTAGTTTCAGCGCGGGACGCGGGAGACTCCGACGAGCAAGCGGCAGCTCACGCAGCGGCCGCCATGTTCTCTCCCCTGTTGGGCAAAGTTATTGTTGTAGATTAGATTCATAAGGTGGATAAGATTCCCAGGGACCCCCATGGTTGATAAAACATGCCACAAGTTAGTGCGTAGAATAAGAGCAAAAGCAGATCTGAGATCTAGAAACACCACATAAAGCTTTTGGTGACGTAATAAAATGTATTTCCAATACAATGAGGCAAATCTAAAAATTTGATCAGAGGTGGTAATCTTTGGTCGGAAACCAGCTTGAAAGGGAGACACAATATTATTGGAATCCACCCAGTTTGACAATTTCTCAAGGACTTGGTTAGCAAAGTTCTTCTGTGCCTTGTCAAACTGATTGGTCTATAATTTTAGGGGGCACATGCAACACCTTTTTTATATATTGTTATAATCTCAGGTCCTCTACATGAATCCGGTATCTCACCCCCTACTGCTATGGCATTTGACAGTACATTTAGAGAAGCTGTCCAGATCTGGGGCTCTGATTTGTATAGATCTCCAGGAATTTTATCTGGACCTGGCCTTAGCAGATTTTAACAAAGCAATGGCTCTAGCTGTTTCCTCAGGGTTAAAAACAACTGGGTCGGCAGCTTCTGTGGCATCAAGTCGAAATGTGTCTAAAGAAGTCACCTGGTCACTGCTCAGCCATGATTTATTAGGATCTTTTACCTCATAAAGATAAGAGAAATGGGACACATATTTTTCTGCGGAAATATGGTGATGGTAGCTTTTCATTTTTTCTGATCTAGATTGGGATACATTGCGCCAAAAGGATCAGTTATCATTTGTTTTAGCAACAGCTAACATATCTCTCCAAATTTTTTCATCCAAATTCTTTTTTGCTAGGCTTAAACAAGCTTTGTAAGTATGTGTAGCTTCAGCTATTACAATCCTGTCACCATCCAGGACAGCTAATCTCAGGGAGCTCTTAACCTGTCTACAGGCGTGATCAAACCATTTTACCTTTTTGCCCAAGATTGCTTTCTTAAGAACCACATCTTTATAAAATATCTTTTGCAGCTCTGTGAACAACAAACAATGTATTTTTAGAATTGGGATATCTGCTTCACTTAACCATACATGGTTCAACAAAAAGGTAACAAACAGCCCATATATCTGAGTCAGCAATTTTTGATTGGACAAAACATTGGGCCACGAAACATAACGTTGACTGCTAGCTAATATGGGTTACGGCACTAATGTGTAACATACATTTATTTTCCTTTTCAGGGATGCCACAGGTAATATTAAATTCAGGGAGTCGTGGTCACTATCTGGTTGACGATCCACTTTCATGTCACCCAGAAGTGGGTATAATCTCATGTCTAAGATAACAAAATCGATAACACAAATATGGGATCCTCTCCTGAAAGTAGGGGCTCTATCTGGATCAGAAATGGTGCGCAAGTTACATGCCCTTAAACCTCTGTCAACTGTTATAGAGGCTAGTTTGAGTGCAGTGGTCGAAAAATTCACCCTAGCTTTCCCTTTTAATGATGGAATGCCCCATATTTCATCTTCCTCTTCTATGATCTCATTAATATATGAGAAAGGTTCATATGATGTATTAAAATCTCCAGTCAATACTATTTTTGTATTTTGATGTAAGGAGTCTAAAAGTTCTTCCAAAATGGATAAAGTGGGAGAATCATTACTCGCCAAGATCTTTCTTACATAACTGTTTATAAAGACCAAACTGAACCCTGTGGGAAGAGTGATACTAATCCCCATCAAATCAGGACAATTTAACTGCAGTAGAGTGTGTGAACTAAAAAGATTTTTCCTGACCAAAATCCAAAGACCCTCAATTGCCCTCCCATAGCTCTTGGGGTTTTTTGGTTCCACACTAAAAGTAATACACCCATCTACAATCACTTGTTCAATGGCCCAAGTGTCTTGGAACATGCAAACATCATGATCGCCAATATACGACACCAAATCAGGTTGGGCCAATTTTGGCTAAATTCCTGCCAGATTCCAAGATACTAGGCTAATTCTGGAATGTGAATAGTGGTCCCCTACTTCCTTGAGATCCAAAATAATAATTGGACATAGAGTTTCCTCTGCGTGCATAGTGATTTTGCCATCCGCCGGTCTCCTCAGGTCTGACCTGTGTCTGGCTCTCGCAAAAGCTTTAACAAAACTGCCCGTATATGACAGGACATGTGTAATTTCTTCTTCCCAGCTTTTAGCCTCACTTCCATCCAAGTTCACAATACAACCATAGACAACCAAAGTAGGGCTTCTGTTACCATTATTAAATGAGTTGACATTAACACTAGTTTGATCACATAATGCACTCTCAGAGGGTAAAGAAGGAGACAATGGAGCCTGAATACTCAGTCAGTCAATTGCATTCAGGTTTGACGCATCCGTAAGCATAGAAGTGGCATTACCTTGCTGGATTAAATTGGGAGGATGCACAATGGGGCCTTCAAGAATACTAACAGTGGAGGAAATGCTTCAAGTTTGATTCCCAGCAGGTTACCCCCCAAAAGACGACAGCTTTGAAGTTAAAAATGTATAAGATTTTCGACCAACTGATTAGAGCATTGTGCAACCAAAATGTAATCATAAGGCGCTGTGTCAAATGAGCACCGTCTAGCATGCATAATATCAGATCTGATCACAGAGAAGCAGTTTCGCTTTGCCCTAAGCTAATAAATTAATTTTGTTGAATAAAGCGTCAGTGTCCTCGAAGGATCCTGGCTTTAATTTAGGTACCTGTTCACATAAATCGTGTTTCTAGAAATAGATCCTAAGCTCCCTTGGACTGGATGGAGTAGAGCTTTCGGAGGATAAAAATATGAACAAAGAGGAGTAGGTTCACTAGAAGTAACTAATGGACAATAGATTCTTCTGTTGGCTCGATCCCTTAGACCCATATTGTACTCAGCATGTAATGGTTTAGTAATCTTACTGCTAAATGTAGATTGTGTGTGGGGCCTTGTTGGAGAAATTGGGAAAGAGGTACTTTTGGATAGTCTAGTTACCACATCTGATCTAGCCGACCGGGCATGACATATGTTTGCAAACACAAGGAGATGATGGACGGAGCACTGAAATTTTTCAGACACTCAGCCCCAGTCACAGATCTGGGTTGAATCCATCATCATTCTTTAGCTCACTTCATCACCCGAGTTCAGACACAGCTATATGCAAATCACTCTTGACCCTGTGCCTCATGGGAACAGTCCAGACCGAACTGCCAAGCCATGTCTTCCCTAGACCAGAAACAAGCATCCTGGGACCGGTTTCGGGGTAACACCCCTCATCAGCCAGGCTAGCTTGAATCCAGTAGCAAAGTGAACAAGGGACCCACGTCTGGGCATACCCTGCCAACTTAGGGTGAACAAAGCAAGCACAAGGAGATGATGGATAGAGCGCTGAAACTGTCATATGTTTGCCGCAGTAGCCGGACTCTGGTCTGTTTTTTAGTATCTGTTGCTAGAGTGATGAGATTGCGGCCTTGTTGTACCGTCGAGTTGGGCCCAGAGGTTCATGTGCTACACACATTGTCGTAGCAGCAACTACTTTTTAGTCTGGAAAATAGTGACCTGAGCAAGCAAGGAGGAAATTAGACTGCTAAGATGGTCCAATTTAGAATGTAATACTTGCAAAATATTTTCCTCCCCTGATTCTTGTTGTGTCACTCTAGAAGTTTGGTCTAGGTTGTTTTTGTGAGACGGCTCCTCAGAAACAGATGTCCCTTCCAGAATCACCAATGGTTGACAAAGAGCAAATCAGTTGTGACAAGGAACGTTAGGAACTATATTGACTTCAGAAAATAACGGGCGCGGGACCAAATTAAATGACTCAGTAAGTAGTGATTCATTCGACTTGGATAAAGCAGGCTCTATAGTCTCATGGTGATAATGATCTGGAGCAGAAGTACTTATGACATGAGCCATGATGCCCCCAATCCTCAACCGGGACAGATAATTGTTTGCTTTTTCTGAACATGCCGGGAACCCTTAATGGTTTGCCCTTCCCTTTGTTGGCTCTAGTGTTCAGAAGGGACTCCACCTCTTCTATTAGTGAGTCAATGTCTGCCAGCGTATTAGTATTAGAGTATAAGGAGGGCTCAGAGTTTTTATTTGCTGGCTCAGGTGAGATGGTGGCTGTCTCCATTCTTTCTCACATTTTCTAATAAGCTTTGTTTCTTCATAAAGTTCTTTTGAGAACCAGGGCCTAGATGGTTTTGGTCTGGAAAATTTGCACTTCAGAGGTGCACATTTGTCGATAAGTGTTTTCATGCAGGAGTTTTACTTGTCGATGGCCTCGTTAAAATCAAGATGAGGTGTAATCAAAATTAGGGTGGGAAGGGCCATGATGGCCATGGCTTCTGTGACAAGGTTGGATGTGTCCCTGAACCATATTTTCTCTTTCTTGGGTTGCCTGCATGTTTTGGTATAAGATCCGGATAGGGAAAACAGGATCTGCCTCTGGTCAGACCAGTCGACTGACACGGGGTCATATGTCTTTAGGTTGGGGGAATTGGAGATTATCAGGTCCAGAATGGTGCCTTTGTGGTGTGTGGGTCTATGGCAGTGTTGATCATTGGCATTGAGAAAGGAGGAAAAAGTGTCTACATAACTGTTGCTCACCCCTCCCCAGTGGATATTGAAGTCACCAAGGGAGATATTGTTATCCGAGCTGGTAAGTTGAGAGGTGTTCTTTTGACCCAGTGAATGGTAAATCACATTCAATCTGAGGTTGGAGGTAGTGAATGTGGACAGTTCCACTGACATGCATTCGAAAGACTGAAAAGGAGTCGTTGGGAATGTCCTGTCTCTCTGGGATTTTACTAGTATGATCTCCCTAATCCATTTCAAGAGATTCTTCTCTCCTCCATCTTTCCTTATACTTATCCCATACCTCATCTTACTATTAGGATCTCCCAATAAACACTTTCTAGACTCTTCCCTCCTCTAGCCCCCCATTATCCTAGTCAATCCAACTAACAGACTCACATGTCCACCGCTCAAATTAAGCAGCAGCCTGAACATGAAATTTGTGCGGAGGCAATGAGGCATATCTTTCACGTTTTGGCTACATTTTAAGGTACTGCTGTGTGCTGTGCCTGGTACACTTGGTGAGTTACACTTTGATATGGCGGTGTGATTGTCAACTGTAGATCCAGTGCAAGCGAACGCTGCGTCCTTTGAATTGGCCTGGAGAGAAAGAGATAGCATGAGCAAGCTGTGACATACCTGGTCATGCTGCGTGCTGTGTTCTCATGGGGTCCCCCGTGAGAAGCTTGTGCGCCTCATGCAGAGTCTTGCAGATGAGGATGGAGAGGCCTTGACTGCAGCTGCAGTGACGTTCTTCCTGCAAGAATGTTCCCAGCATATGGCCTGATGTCACACGTCTCAGCTGCAATTTTGTATCAGGCTGTTTGGTAAGTGATGCACACACTCCATGATCTTCTGTGTTAGCGAATACGTACATCCTAGGTGTCCTTGCGAGTCCAGCGCACACAGAGGCATTTCAACGCCAATATTCCACAGGTGCACACTTTTCAACGCTGATGTGCACAGCTTGTTGACATTGACATGTATAGGTATTTTCACAATGCTGATGTGCACAGCTTAGTGACGCTGATATGCACAGCCCTTTGACACTTTGGGTGCATGCCTTGATGCTGGTGTGCACAGCAGTGTAAACCACGAAAGGTACATTTATTTAACCAAGCGTTTATTTTATCATTTATAACCTGCTTAGGGGTTTTATATTTCTTTGTGTGCTACAATGCATAACATTAGAGCTCCTCCATTCTTTCTTCCCTCCCCTGGTGAGCCTGTGTTATCTTCGCAAAGATGGAAGAAGATTTTCACACATTATACCAGACTGTGTGCTACGTCTCTGAATGCGAAGATAAAAATGTCTTTAATAATGCACTGTTTGGGGCAGAAGGTCAAGAGGTGTTTGAACACTTGCCTAGTTTACCTACGGAGGAGGTCAATAATCTCAATGAGTATGAAATGTGTATGAAAAATCTTGATCTGCATTATTTGCCTAAATTGAGTACTGTTTTGGAGCGTTATCACTTCGGAAGAAGTAGCAGCATGTTGGAGAATCAGTGGAAGCATTTATTTCAGCACTCATGAAACTTGATTCAATGTGCAATTGTGATCCTACATTGGATCAAAGACTACCTGATCAGTTCATGTTAGGTTGTGTTTTGGATAAAGTGAGAGAAGCATTATGGTTGAAGGATAACCCCACTCTTAATGAGTCAGTGACCACAGTGAAATCTTGTGAGCATTTGCAAGCGTGTGTGGAGATTATCCAGAACCATAAAAGGGGTGAAGAAAAAAAGGACTCTGTGCAGGTGGTGAAATCAAAAGGTACTGGGGTTTCCTTTGAGAAACAGATTGTAGGTAACAAGGAAGAAATAAGGTCAAACAGGAAGCCTCCTATCAGGTGTTTTAGATGTGGTCACGTGAGCCATTTCACCAATTTCAGAGATTGTCCTGGATGGAAGGCTTTATGTAAAATGTGTGGGAGAAAGAGTCATTTCACATCTTGCTGCAGATCTGAGAAAAAGAAAACTAAGAGTGTGAGTGAAGTGCTTTATGTTTCAGAGGAGGAGTCTGGTGAATTTGTTTTACAAATTGTAGGGCAGAAAGGTGATGTCCCACTAGAGTGGTACAAATCAACTCCTCACCGGTTGAAATGCTGTTTGATTCAGGTGCGAAGATCACATTGATTCCCAGGAAGTTCTTTAAGGACAACCTAAAGGTGCGGTGAAGGTATTAAGACCTGACATTAAACCCAAAGGATATAGTGGACAACCCATCAAGTTGATGGGGTACTTTTGGGGCACTGTGGAGTTGCATGACAGGGTTATTCCGGCTAAAATGTATGTGTCTGTTAATGGTGATTCCCTAATTACCTGGTTTCACTAGAGGGAATTGCCGGTGTATCTTGATCCAAATGAGTCACCTTCGATGAGATTTAAGGATGGATGGATTCCCAAGATAAATGTTTTGGAAACTAATGTGTGCACTGTGTCTGACAAAATGAACTATGTGTCATCTAAAGAACAATGTGTATTTTATTAAACTTAAGTGTAGTCTGAGTCCTAAGGTTGGCAAAGTGAGAAGTGTACATCTAATGATTAAGGAGTCCATGAAGCAGAAACTAGATAAACTTTTGCAGAGTGGAGTCATACAAGGGATTGAGGCAGCAGAATGGGTTTCTCCGGTGGTTATGGCTCGAAAGGCAAGTGGAGAGGTTCGGCTCTGTGTGGACTTGAGAGAATTAAACAAGGCATGGTGGCTTATCATTACCGATTGCCAAGCATTACTGAAATACTATGTTGTTTGGAAGAGGCGAAATGGTTTATTTCCTTAGACCTAACTTCTGCATATCATCAGATATCTTTACATCCCCAGTCACGGGAGTTGACACCCTTTATTATGCCGTTTGGTACTTACAAGTACATGTGTATGCCTTTTGGATTAATCTTTGCCTCTGCTGTGTTCCAGAGGGCAATGGAACGGGTGTTGGATGGCATTGGCGGAGTGAATATTTACCAAGATGATGTGTTTGTGTATGGGAAGACCATGAGAGAGCATGATTCCAGACTGTGTGATGCATTGAAGAGGTTGAGTGATAGTGGTCTTACCTTGAAACATGAGAAATGTAAGTTTGGGGTCTCAGAAATTGAATATTTGGGACACCTAATTTCCTCTGAAGAGATTCGTCCTAAGGGAAGTTTAGTCAAAGTTATTAATAGCATGCCAAGTCCCAGTTCCAAAGATGAATTAGTGAAGTTCTTACGGACTGCTGAATTTTACAGTAAATTCATTCCTAATTTTGCTGAGGGATGCAATAGGATGTGCAGTTTCCAACCAGGTGCTAAGACAATACTAAGAACAGATGCTAGTGTAAAGGGACTAGGTGCAGTTATTGAACAGGTTGTTGAGGGAAAGGTGAACACAACTTTGTTCTTATCTAGATCATTACATGGAGCAGAACATAATTATTCGGTAATCGAAAAGGAGGCTTTGGTGGTATATTGGGCCACGAGGAGACTCAAGAAATTTTTGTGGGGTGGTGTTTTTGAAATTAAAACAAATCACAAACCATTGGTTGAGGTTTTTTGCAAAAAAAGGTATCAGTGCTATATCTAGCAGAATAAGAAGATGGATGGTAGCCTTGCAAGAATTTGAGTTCAAGGTTGCATATGTACCTGGTGTGATGAACATAGTTGCTGACTATTGTTCAAGATTATGTGTGGATGTGAATGGTGAGGATGGTGGATGTGACATACAAGATGTGTTTGGTGATGAGTCTGTCAGTGTCTATTTGGTCTCGGATGGTGTTGTTCAGGAGGAGGAATGGAAGATTGCATTGGAAGAGGATGTACAGTTTAAAAGTATTCTATAAAGGATGGATGGTCTGGAAGAGACAAAGGATATGATGAGCTTAAAGGGTTCTGGCAACTGAACTGGAAGATGGTTTGGTGATGAGAGGAGATTGTTTAATCCCACCTGAGAGTGTAACAATGCGTTTGATTGGGTGGGCTCATGAAAGTCCTCCAGGAATTTCGAAGACTAAGGAGAAAATAAGGGAAAGTTATTGATGGCCAGGAATGGATATCTTGATTAAGAGGGTTGTTCGTGATTATTTTGAGTGTGAGAAATGTGACAAGATTCTGAAATGTAGGATGCAACCCATAATCATGCTTAATTTGGCAACTGATCCTTGGATTGATTAAGCGCTTGACATTGTTGGTCCCATTAGAGTGTCAAGTAGTTAGACATTTGTGATAACATGCATTGACATGTACTCAAGGTGGCCTGAAGTGAAGGTGGTAAATTCTGTAGAGGCTTGTGACGTTATCTTGTTTTTGGAAGAGTTATTTGAGAGAGAAGGTTTTCCGGTTTCCTTGCTAACTGACAATGGGGTCCAACTGACCTCCAAGGTGATGGAAGAATTTCTGGTAGAAAGAGGCATTCAGCATAGGAAGACTGATCTGTATCATGCCAAAGCAAACTGTATTATCAAGAGCTTTAACAAAGTAGTCTAAGATTGCTTGTAGCAGGCTCTAGCCAAAGGTCTAAACTGGCTGGAAGAGTTGAAAAGGAAAGCTTGCATGTACCATCTGACCCCTCATTCGTCTACTGGTGTTACCCCTTTCGTATTGTTAAAAAAGAGATTTCCTAACAACATGGTAAGTTCAGCATGGGTGAACAAGTTTAAAGAGAAAGGTGCTAAAGGAGTGACTGGGGGTGAGAGAATTAAACAGGAAAGTCAGAGATGCATGATGAGGAAAAAAGTATTTTGTGTAAAAGGAAGAAAGGCTTTGATGCAAGGATGGCTGTAAAGAGTACTAATGTTGGAATGGGTGATTGGATGAAGATAAAAAACCATAGTAAAGCTTGGTTATTAGACAAGTTCAGTCAACCCATAAGGGTTACCAAGCTCTTCTGTTATGCTGTGAAAACAGAGGATCATTGCTTTTGGAATCTTGGGACAGGGGTGCATTATGGAAGAAGGCTTCTTGTGTGGATGGTGTTGGTTCTGAGAATTGCTCCAAATTATTTCATGATATGCCATCTGTGAAAAGGAGAAGTCAGACAGTGTGACAGAAGACAAAGGGAATGTTTTTCTGACTAAAAGGAAGAGTGGGCAGGTGTGTAAAAGGCCAGCTTGCTTTCAAGATTTTTTTTAAATTCCATTCTTACAATTCGTTATGAAGGAATGTATATGTTATTTATAGCTATAGGAATGTATATATTATTTGTTATTCAGTATGCAGTTTATCTTGTTTTATTACTATTGTGGGGGAGGTGTGTGGCATGCGCATGTTAGGTGGAATTTGCAATGTGGAATTAGAACAGTGTATGACCACTCCCTCTGGGTATATTGATGTTCAAACGTTGGAGCTGTAAGCTGGAGTGGAGCTGGATGGACCTCTAGTGGATGGGGTTTCTGGAGTATCCTACTTATTAAAGGATTATCTTCTTCTCAAGACTTCTGGGGGTCTCCCTCTTTTCTACGACCTCACTTTTCATAGGACTCCACCTGTGTTCCCGGGGATGTAACCTCCTTCTGATGAAGGCTACGGGTTGGTCTAGGACCTCCTCATTTAACTGTGCTAAGACAACCTCTATGCCATGCTCTGAAACGTCCATCTGCACAATAAGTTCCTTTGAGAAGTCAGTAGCCTTGAGTGCAGTTGCTGTACAGATGGCCTCCTTCAATTTATCGAAGACTTTCTGACAAACTTCTGTCCAGATCACTTTTTTGGGCTGGGGGCAACAATGGTGCCATATCCCTTAACAAACCAACCTCCTGTAATTTCTGGTGAGAACCAGAAAAGCCTTCACCTCAGGCTGAGTTTTAGGTGATTGACAGGCCAGGATAGTCTCAATCTTGGCCTGGAGGGGGTGCACCTTGTCCCTGCCTACCATGTGGCCCAGATATACCACAATCCCCTGCCCTATCTGGCACTTACTGGCCTTGATAGTCAGGCCTGCTGTTGGAGGTGGTATAAGTGTTCCTCCCAGCTAGATCTGAAGACAGCTGTCAATCCAGGTAGGTGGCACAGAACGCCTCCTTCCCAGCCAGGACCCTGATTACCAATCTCTGAAGGGCGGCAGGGGCATTCCTTAAACTAAAGGGCATCACTCAAAATTGAAAGTGTCCCTCTGGGGTCAAAAATGCTGACCTCTCTTTGGCCGCCCCAGTTAGAACAATATGCCAGTACCCTGATGCAAGAACAAAGGTACTGAAGGATTTAGCAGTGCCCTGCCTGTCTATGATCTCATCAGCTGGGGGATAGGGTGAGCGTCAGTCTTAGTGACAGAATTGAGTCCTGTATAGTCCACACAGAGCCTAAGTTCTGGGGTGGCACCCAGTGGGGCAGTTTTGGGTACCAGCATAACAGTGCTGTACCAGAGACTGTTGGGCGGCTCAATCACCCCTAGTGCTAGCATCTTGGAGACTTCCTACTTGATACTGGCTTCCACCTTGTCCAACAACCTGTAAATGTTGTTTTTAACAGGCAGACTGTCTCCAGTATCTATGTTGTGGGTACACAGGCAAGTAAGCCCAGGGGTGCGGGAGAACAGTGAGGCAAACTGATCCAAAATTGGTGACATTCCCTCTGCTGTTCTGGAGTCAGAGTAAGGGAGAGGTTGACACCCTCTACCGACCTGTCATGACCCTTGTACGATAGGAGGTCTGAGAGAGGTTCACTCTCTTCTTCCACCCCATCATCTGTCACCAGGAGAACGGTGACCCCAGACATCTCAAGCTGTGCCTTGAGGCGATAAATATGGAGCACCCTTAGGGGGTTTCTAGGGGTTTTGAGGTCCACCAGGTAGATGGTCTCCCGCTTCCACTCCTTCACCTCATAGGGGCCTGTCCAACAATCATGGAGAGCCTGGGGCTCCACAGACTCCATGATCTACACTTTCTGGCCAGTCTGAAACTCTACTAGAGCTGCCTCCTGGTCGTACCAGAGTTTCAATATCTCTTGGCTGGCCTCAAGATTCTCCTTAGCCTTTTTCCAGACTTGCTGAATCTTGTTGCAGAGAGCCAACATGTAGCTGACTACATCCTGAGGGGGCTTCCTGAGAGCTTGCTTCCACCACCTATCTCACAAGGCTGAGAGGTCCCCCATTAGGGTGGATGTAGAGGAGCTCAAATGGACTAAAATCAGCCCCTTTCTGTGGTTCCTCCCTGTAGTCAAATAGCAGGCATGGTAAGAGGACGGCCCTCTTCTGCCTCAAGGACTCAGGCAGGTCCATAATCATGCCTTTAAGGTTCTTGTTGAATCTCTCAACAATCCCATTTATTTGGGGATGATAGGGTCTGGAGAACTTATCAGTTACCCCACATTCATCACACATTCACTTCGTGTACGCGGACATCAAGTTGATGCCTCTGTCAGACACCACCTCTTTGGGGAACCCCACTAAGTTATAAAACCATTTTAGGACATGGCCATTGTGGGTGCAGTCACTGACCTCAGAGGGATGGCCTCTAGGTACCTAGTGGCGTGATCTACTACAACAAGGATGAACATGTGACTAATGCAATTACTGGGTCCAAGTGTCCAACAATGCCAATGTCTACCCTCAAAGGGAGTGCCAACAACAGGCACCAGAGGAGCTTTCAGCTGTTTTCCTGCATGCCTGGCAGGTGGGACAAGACATGCAGAATATATCTGAGGCTGTGTACATCTGGGCAATAGAAGTGGGGAACAAGCCTGGCAAAGGTCTTGTCCTTCCAAGAGTATGTCATGCCCAAGCCTCAGTAGGGAGACCTGGTAACACTTGAGGACCACCAACACATGGGTTGCCTCAGGTCCAGGAACCTTAGGCTCAGTATACAGGAGGTCATTCTCCCAACAGATAAGGGGATCTCCAGAAGTATCACCTACTGCCTTGGTCTCAGCCTACCGGCTCAAGCCCTCTAGTGTGCGGAAATCCTTCTGTCCCTTACAGAATTCCTCACTGGTGGGCCCACCCTCAACTTGGCAACCAGCAACATCAGGCAGGTGTCCCAGAGTTGCAATGTCCTCCCCAGAAGGCTCTGGGGAGGCCTTTTCAGGGGCCCCATCAACCATTAATGTGAACGTTTCAGGGGTGAGTTTCCCATGCCCCCTGCCTTTCCCCTTTTTGGCAGCTGCCTGGGCCATTTTTCCAGGCACCAGGCTTCCTTGACCCCCCTCTTGGGTAGCTATGGACAATGTGGTCATACAGACCCACTCAGGTAACCCCAACATTTCAAGGTTTGACCTGAGCTCCACTTCCATCCAGTGAGCTCTAGTTTGTTGCTCACAGATAGTCTATAGGGATGGCAGGACTCATAGCTAATTTTGGAGAACCTGAGATCCCCCACTCAAAGGGAACCAGAGCCACCAGGTAGTGACTTTCGCAATTGTCTGCGACTATCACCTGTTGGAATGTATTTGGGATGACCTGCGCCTCGGACAGCAGATGGCACTACTCAGTAGTCATACTGGCTCCTGTGTATCTCAGAGTCTACACCATTTTCCCATTGATGGTGACCCTCAGCCTGTACTTGGAATTTTTCGAAGGCATGGGGGCCTTTGGCACCACCTCTCCATCCCCCGAGGACACTAGGGTAACCTCTGTCTTCTTCCCCAAGGTATCTGGGACACCTCTTCCTCCCCAAGTGCTTCACTTGTCAACCCAGGTTTCTGCCCAACTCTGAGGGTCTATGCCCTTGTTTTCTCTCATGGAGTGCCCATACTTGTAGCACCCTGTACACTGGGGATAAGCCTCTATGTCTGCTTATCAAATCAAATCAAATAGAGCTTTATTCGATTTTAGTCTTGTAAAATCACAAAAGCAAGCAGATAAAAAACATAGAAATAACATTTCATAAAAACATCTTTAAAAAAAGCATATGCACAGTTACATATTTAAAATCGTCATTTCATAGAATTGTATAAAATACATATGTACACAGTTCTAATAATTCATTATATACAACTAGGCTTATTCAAAGAATGTTATCAGTGTAATACGGTAAATAAGACAGTCCTACGTAACATAAGATATTCAGTTTCTACTATCGAACAATAATTAAACATTAATCCTTTTCCTTACTCTCAGTACGCTTTTCAAGAAACCCGCCATAACTCCAATGCAGAAGTCATTTTCTAATTGTTGTAGATATAAATAGGCTGGTCGACATTGTCTCCATCCACCTGATTTTAATAGGGGCAAGATCCATCTGGTTCTTTCCTTAACATATAGTTTACAGAATAAGATCACATGAATTGTTGTCTGTGGGGAGAGATCGTCACAGGGACAATGACATAGTTCTCTGGACCATATATTCATTTCAGGGTAGCTAATCAAATCAAATCAAATAAATTAATCTATACCCCGTTTGTTCTGAAAATCAGTCTGCCTCATGCTATGTTTCCCATATAATACTTTTCCTTTTTTTCAATATGGCCTTCAAGAGGCCAGACATAGCTCCCACACAATAAACATTATCCAATCTTTGTAAATAAAGGTAGGCAGGTCGACATTGTCTCCATCCCCCACCCTTCAGCATTGGCAAAATCCATCTAGATCTCTCTACTCTATAAAATTTGCAGAATAAAATCACATGTATTGTCGTCTGGGGGACATTTCATCACAGGGGCACATACAAAGCTTGCTGTTCCAATCATTTTGTATAGGAAAGCTGACTAAACGATGAAAGCTGTCAAATCTTAATCTAGTGAGGACAAACCTATCATAACTTCCTATACACCATTCCAAATAAGGTTGAATGGTTGGACATACAAGAGTTATCTGATGTTTAATAACTGTACTTTTATACATTTCTGAAGCCGCCCTTAGAGATTCCAGATGATCCTGACAAAGAACTCTGAACTCCTTCCTAGAGATTGTGGTCAGTGTAGCGGGGTTTCTATAAAAGTCAGGTTTTCCCACGTCTGTTAAAAAGCTTCTAATATACCTTAGCCAGGTAATCTTGTTTGCGTGGGTTAAACTCATAGCATCTCTTATAATCTCTCTATTTAACTGTGTGTGATGTGACGTCCAGACTCTGTGCCATAACAACAATGGCTGCATCTTTATCAAGTCAGAAATGTATGGAATCCCCAGTTCGCTATGGCAATTATAAACTGATGTGCTCTGTGGGATTGCTAATATAAATCGTAAAAACTTATTTTCCTCTTTTTGTAATGTAGCCACGTCCTGATACCCCCAAACACCGGCCCCATACATCGCTACGCTCGTGCATTTTGCTTTATAAATTTTAAGGAGGATCCCCGGGGGTCTTTTACCCATTTTAATAGATAAATTCATCAGTGCCCCAATTGACCTTTTAAAAAGAAGAGTTCTACTTTTAACCGCTGGACTCCATGACCCAGCATGATCCAGTAGAACACCCAGATAGGAAAATGTATTAGTTGCATCTATCCTAGCCTTTCCCAAAGGGAGACTTTTACAACTATTTCTCCCTTTCCCACATGTCATCACAAATGTCTTCTTAATATTAAGTTTTAGGCCCCGGCTATCCATGAATTCAATATATGCATTAAGAGCACTCTGAAGACCCAGCTGAGTTCTGGCCATGAGCACTGCGTCATCCGCGTAAGAAGTGATACTATGGGCTTGCTGTTATAGTAAGGTGGGTCTTTTGTCCTGGCCGTTAACTCGTCTTCTAACGCGTTGGTATATAGAGAGAAGAGGAACGGAGCCAGGACGCACCCCTGCCTCACGCCCTTTTCCACCGGAAATGACGCAGTGCATTCACCCCCAATTCCATGTCTCACTTTTGCTGAGGCCCCTTTATATAATTGCCTCAAAAACTGGACTAAAATTGGGTCTACTTTTAATTCCTGTAATATATCCCAGAGTCTATTGTGGTTTACGCAGTCAAAAGCGGACGAAAGGTCCACAAATGCTACGTACATTTTCCCTTCTTTAGCTTGGGTGTATTTCCCTGATATCATCGTAAAATTCAACACCTGTTCAATGGTCCCCAGCCCCTGTCTAAAACCATACTGCACTTTACTTAAAATGTTGTTATCCTCTGCCCAAGTTTGTAGTCTGTTCAGGACTATTCTGCCTACTACCTTAACCAGGGAGTCCAAAAGGGATATCGGGCGATAACACGCAGGGTTATCGCGTTCTCCCTTTTAAAAATTGGGATGATCACAGATTCAGACCATGTCTTGATGAAGCCCTTCTCGCAGCATGCGTTCAAAACCTGTGTCAGCAAAGGGGACCATAGTGCTGGAGAGTGTTTAAATAAATCCATGGGCACGCCGTCAGGCCCAGGTGCCTTCCCACCTTTACTTTCATTAATAGCTGCCGTGACTTCATCTAGTGTTATATTTAGCTCAATAGTCACAAATCTATCCATCCCATCTTGTGTCTGAGGGTCATAATCAGTTGTGAGTTTATCGGCCCCCCTGGAACTATACACCCTCGAGAAAAATTTAATCCAGGACTCCTCATCTATTGCAACTTCAATCCTGGGTCCCTCATTATTTACGAAGAATGGATCGTTTACTGCCCGCCAAAACATAATACTATCCTTTTTCTTTGAAGCCTCATAGAGCAAGTCCCATGCCTCTTCTTTAATTTCTTTTTTCCTGTTTTTCCTAGCCAAATTATAATTCTTTCTACATGCACTAATTTCCTCCTTATTTCTCGCAACTTTGTGGAGGGCGCCCTTCAGCAAGTTATATGCTTTCGTACACTTTGTGTCAAACCATCCGTTAGTCCTTATTGAGGATGTCATCTTTTTCACTCCTAGTGAGTTTTGAATCTCCAGAGTAATAGAGGAATAAGCCCTCAAAATGTCACTATAGTCTGCACTCTCTTGTAAACATACCGCTATATGGTCGTTAGCATTAATTATAATTTGTTTCATCACTTCTTCGATCTTAATTTTTTCCCCCAACGTAAAGAATAGCCATTTTGGCGTGCTAGGGTAATATTTTGTGACAGTGCCAGATAACTGCTATTTGGTTGTTCAACTTTTTGGGGGATAATTACGCGGATGCTCAGAGGCAAATGATCACTGAGGGTATTGGAGTGAGTACTAAATTTATCGAACCAGGTTGCATATCTATTGGGAATGATTATAAAATCTATTAGTGAGGCTAAACCTCTGCCAATAAACGTTGGGGTAAAATCCACGCGTGGGGTACTCAGATAGTTTACAAAACCCAAATCATGTCCTGCCATAAAATCATTAAAAGTTTCTCCCCTTACATTATGTATAAAATGTGGGGTATACATATTAACTTCATCATGTAGCCCACACTGCCCTTTTCCGTGTTACCACATATGCCGGTGTTAAAATCCCCTCCACATATGAATATCATATCGACTTCATTTGGTACCCTTATTTTGTACATTTCCTCACTAAGCGAGTTTATAATTTTGCCCAGTTCGCCCTGTTCGATGTTATTATAGAAGTTCACTACACATAATACTACTGGAGAATTCAAATAAATACCCAACAGTTGGTAGTAACTCGTTGAACTAAGCTTTTCTATTTTCCTAACCGTTAACAGGTTTGAGATATATACACTCAAACCTCCTTTGTGTCTTCCATGCGTAGATCTAACAGCCGGTATATGAAACATCTTATACCCATCTAAATTAATCTGTTTCAATAACCAGGTCTCCTGAAAGCATAGGATATCAAAACTATGTATAAAATCTAACCAGATAGAATTGTATATTTTTGATTGTAGACCGGCAATATTCCAGAAAAGTACCCGTATTCCATCAGAAACACAAACAGTTGGTCTATCAGGGGAGGTGCTTCCCTTCGTGTGTTCATTTATCTCACTATCATTAATAGCATTTATAAAGCCTCCCACACTAGCTTTCACCTCTGCTACCTTACTTGCCTCATCTCTATAGTCCTTTATCCTACTAGGGACTAGATTGCACTCCCCCTTATCACACTCTCGTTTCGTCTCATTTATTTCTAGGGGTGCAATTTGTTCAACACAATTATACTCATCCCCAATAACCTGAAGTCAATCATTCTCGTCCAAAGATTGGAGTGGCAGAAATCTATTGGAAACCTCTATGCTATGTGCCTGCTTTCTCGTGATCTGCGCATGGGGATACCTATCCCGGGTCCGATTTGTAGGGCCAGGTTGGTAGAAAAAGCTCAAGGGATATACCCTAATACCTACTTCCAAATTACAACTATTGCTACCCAGCCTATGAAAGATTTCCCGGACCAGAGTAGGACTTCCTAATGAAAGGACTATGCAGTCCCCTTGCGTATTTTTTCCAGACGTTCCTACCCAGGCGACCCTTCTAACCATCTTGAAAGCCGAAAACATATCCTGGACTAGACCCGTTCTTATTCCCAAAAAATGAATGGTCCTATTTCTCAATATGTCCCAGGTTTCCTTTTCCCCTTCAAGTAACGGGGGAACATTTATCAGAACCACTGTATAGGGTTGCGCCGCAGGGGTAAATTTAAGATTTGCCGATTCTCTAATTGCTCAGGTAATGTTGTCTTCTCTTTCCCTATATTTAAGCCTGATTCCCTCTGTTGTCTGTTATCCTGACGTATGTCCATCCTATCAGTAATCCTATCTGGCTGTTCATTGTTATTATCTTTTGTAATCAGATGGCATAAGTTAGGGGTATCACTCCTTCTCTCTGGATCTTTTATATTATCCTTGAGTTCCACTATAGGAGGCCTATCTTGATTTTTAACCAGTAATGCCAAATCCAGCTCTATTTTGGCTAATCTTAATTCTACAGCCTCAAACGATTGTTTAATAATATTACTTAGATCAACTAATTCATTCCCTGTATTAGTTGCAACTACGTTAAAATTCCCTTTCCCCCTCCTTTTTTTAATTTTCCTATCCAAACCTTTATTTTTGGGTTGTATCAAGTTACCGTTCCCCTGTTTGTTCTTCCCTGCCAGCATTGGCGGGTTCAGCTCAGTTGGAACATTCTGTATCAGAACCTTTGGGCTACTCGGCCCTTTTTTGGTTTCGGGATGCGGCATCTTTTAGATGGTGGCGACCGCTCTGCATCCAGATCACTGATGATGTTCTCTTCACCACTAGCCTGGATGCAACCATTAGTGGGCTCCCTATTAGGATTTCCTAAAGGACCCTTCTCCCAATCCTCTTCAATCTCCGTCTGTTGTGGAATAGTGATCTTACTCGTAGTACCCACTTCCTGAGAGTTCCCTTTTATGGACTCCTCAACCATGGATATTTGTTTATCTAATGCTCCAACCGCCCCCTTAAGATATTTCAAGATGGTCTTATTCACATCTGCTGATTTACCACCAGGTTGCCCTAGGCTCACACTTTGAATTTTCCTCTTCCCCATTTTGCTGTCTCTTATAGTTAGGATAATGATGTATTCTTCCCACTACACAGCACACAGCAATTACTTATTATTTAGAGCTGAACAATCCAATCTATGAAAGCATAAGTTACACCCCCTAGCTTTTTTAAACATTAAAGGGGGGCAAGTCTTGCAGAATCTAACAATTAAGCATTCGCTGAATAATACAAAGGCTCGATAAGTGTACATACAAAGCAATTCAAGCCAACAGACCTGGCCCAGCCCAGCCTCCTCCGGACTCTGACGGGCTAAGACGGGCCCGTCTTGGCCCGGTCTTCGCCCGTGCCGAGCCCGCGCGCGTCCCGTGTCGCGTTGCCGGCTCTGAGCCTTCGTAGCGTCCTCCAGGGAGCGGGGCAAAAGTACGCTAGTGCTTGGTAGGGGCCAGGGACAACACTGAAACACCAGGAGCAATTCGTTGCAGAGCGGATCCCGCCGTCGCGGTGCCGGCTCTGAGCCTTCGTAGCGTCCTCCAGGGAGCGGGGCAAAAGTACGCTAGTGCTTGGTAGGGCCAGGGACAACACTGAAACACCAGGAGCAATTCGTTGCAGAGCGGATCCCGCCGT
This sequence comes from Calotriton arnoldi, assembly GCA_963921515.1. Classification (NCBI taxonomy): domain Eukaryota; kingdom Metazoa; phylum Chordata; class Amphibia; order Caudata; family Salamandridae; genus Calotriton; species Calotriton arnoldi. The sequence goes on from CAWUFW010004665.1 coordinate 67,759, forward strand.
CGCGGTGCCGGCTCTGAGCCTTCGTAGCGTCCTCCAGGGAGCGGGGCAAAAGTACGCTAGTGCTTGGTAGGGGCCAGGGACAACACTGAAACACCAGGAGCAATTCGTTGCAGAGCGGATCCCGCCGTCGCGGTGCCGGCTCTGAGCCTTCGTAGCGTCCTCCAGGGAGCGGGGCAAAAGTACGCTAGTGCTTGGTAGGGGCCAGGGACAACACTGAAACACCAGGAGCAATTCGTTGCAGAGCGGATCCCGCCGTCGCGGTGCCGGCTCTGAGCCTTCGTAGCGTCCTCCAGGGAGCGGGGCAAAAGTACGCTAGTGCTTGGTAGGGGCCAGGGACAACACTGAAACACCAGGAGCAATTCGTTGCAGAGCGGATCCCGCCGTCGCGGTGCCGGCTCTGAGCCTTCGTAGCGTCCTCCAGGGAGCGGGGTAAAAGTACGCTAGTGCTTGGTAGGGGCCAGGGACAACACTGAAACACCAGGAGCAATTTGTTGCAGAGCGGATCCCGCCGTCGCGGTGCCGGCTCTGAGCCTTCGTAGCGTCCTCCAGGGAGGCGGGGCAAAAGTACGCTAGTGCTTGGTAGGGGCCAGGGACAACACTGAAACACCAGGAGCAATTCGTTGCAGAGCGGATCCCGCCGTCGCGGTGACGGCTCTGAGCCTTCGTAGCGTCCTCCAGGGAGCGGGGCAAAAGTACGCTAGTGCTTGGTAGGGGCCAGGGACAACACTGAAACACCAGGAGCAATTCGTTGCAGAGCGGATCCCGCCGTCGCGGTACCGGCTCTGAGCCTTCGTAGCGTCCTCCAGGGAGCGGGGCAAAAGTACGCTAGTGCTTGGTAGGGGCCAGGGACAACACTGAAACACCAGGAGCAATTCGTTGCAGAGCGGATCCCGCCGTCGCGGTGCCGGCTCTGAGCCTTCGTAGCGTCCTCCAGGGAGCGGGGCAAAAGTACGCTAGTGCTTGGTAGGGGCCAGGGACAACACTGAAACACCAGGAGCAATTCGTTGCTTATCATAGAACCTCTTCTTCTTTGGTTCAGATTGGGACTAGTTACTCTTCCCTTGGGAATTATTTTGGGGGCCTTTAGAGAAATCCTTATTGTTGAGTTTTTCTCCCCCTCCTTCTTCTGGTGGGACACCAGATACCTTTTTGGACACCCTGGTGCTGACTTAGAGGTCTGCTTCCTTTGCAAGCTCCCTGGGATCAGTGAGCTTACTGTCAGTAAGGTGCTGGCACAGCTCTGTAAAACAGAAATTGAACATGTGCTCTCCCAGTATCAGATTAAACAACCCAGTAAAGTCATCAACTTTGCTGCCTTGCACCCAACCATTCAGTGTCTTGCAGGCATAATCATGGAAATCCACCCAAGACTGGTTCTACAAATTTTGTCTATAAATTAAACCTAATGCAGTACTTCTCTGGGGTGATCCCAAACTTGGTAACGATGATAGTTTTCATGTGAGGGTACTTCATCTGGTCCCACATCTCCAATGTAAGTAAGGTATTCCTCCCCACTGTAGCCATGTGTTTCCATAGTGATGCCCTCCATATGCTTCTGGGACCCTGTGCATTTTGAGGGCCATCTCATAGGCAGATAACCACTTGTCAATATCATCCACATAGCTGGGCACCAGATCTTTAGGTATGTGAACCTTTCTGCCATCCTCAGACACTGCGGGTAGTATGCTCCCACCACTACTGCTAGAATCTGCCTGCTTTGCCTTGAGTTTCAACTGTCTCAGGCTTAGGTCATGAGCAAGAAGCAACTTATTTTCAGCTAAAGCTCTCTCTGCCTCAGACTTCTCCTTCTCTGCTTCCAATTTGAGCTTGGTCATTTTCAACTTAAACTCCCTTTCAGCCTTCCTGTTTACCAGCTACTCTGGGGATGGGCTGTGGGGGGACATATTGCTTTCTGCTCTGGAAGGGATCTCCAAATCTGCAGGCAAGGCATTCCCCTCCCTTGTGTGCTGCATTTTAAGACCTGCACTCATGTCCTCTCCTTGCTCTTCCATATCCTCCTCATCATCCTGGTCATCCGCTGATGCCAGTACTTGCTGAGCTTCCACCTAGGCCCTCAGAGCCTTCTGGAGTTCCAATTTCCTGGTATACTTCTGGACTGGAAGCTCGCTCCCTACGGGATTCCAGCCACAGTGTAGACATCCATGTTGGCAAGCTCAAACTCCATCCTTGCAGGTGTGGCCACACGCACAGTCAGGTAGAATGAGGATACATTTGAAAAAAGCAAAAAAAAGCTAATCAGGGGGAACTGAGAAAACTCAAAATGGTATTGAATTATTTAGCTGGGATTGTAGTGTCAATCAAAATCAATGAATGGTACTGCACAAACGCAAGTACTAGATCTCACTGCTGAATACCAATGTAGGAAATTGTGTTACCCGTTGAGGGTGGTGAAGCGCTACTCCAGCAGAAAATACATGTCTTGTCAGGGTGAAACACAAGAAATCACAATCAAATCCCTAATTAAGCAGTGCTTTACCCCTCTGGTAGCTTGACACAAAAGCAGTCAGGTTAAACTTAGAGGCAAAGTGTGAAGCACTTCAAACAGTAACAAAGTGAAAACACAAAACAAGAAAAATCCCACACCAATTTAGCAAAATAGAGTCAAATTTAATAAATGGTCACCAAAACCAGACATATGCAATGTTAAGGATTTAGGTTAAAATAGTGCTAAGAATCACTGAGCAAAAACTGTGGTCATCTGGTCACGCCGACTGGGACAAAGCCACAAGTTTACAATGGAGCACGGGCCAGCTACAGAGACCAAGTAAAGCACGCTAAACAAAGTACTTTAAATGCAGGTTTCGTAGCATTGCTAGGTCCCGCATCACAGATGCATTGTACATCGGTGAGTAGGCGTTGTGATGTGAGGTCCTGTGTTGAGGATGCATCGTGCGATGATGGTCCTGAGGAGCAACTGGGCTGTGATATGAAGTCCTGCATCGCAAAGCGGCGGGTCTGAGAAGCTGAGGGCCCTGCGTCAAGAATACATCATGCAGCGGCAGTTCCGATGCGAGGCAATGCATTGTGCTCCGTCAGTTCTGCTTGGACCACAACTGGGCAGGCAGAGTACCTTCAAGCCCACTTCCCAAGGTCCAGGACTGGGAGGCACTGCTTGAGGGGTAAGACTCACAGTAGACAGAGTCCAGGTGCTGGGTTCAAGGTGGTTGGAGCTTTTTCTGTCCCTGAGGCTCTGGTCAGGATGCCAGCCAACTAGCCCTTGGAGTCACTGCTGGTGATCTTGGGTCCAACATGTAGGTCCAGTCCTTCTCACTCAGGCAGCAGGGCAGAAGAGTAGCAGGGGAACAGAGTGGCAGTCCTTCTTGCAGCAGAGCAACACAGCAGTCCTTATTCTGAGTCTTCCACAGGTCCAAATGTGTACTAAAGAGTTATGCCCAAGGGTCCACTATTTATACTTCCTGCCAGCTTTGAAGTGGGGAACTCTTCTGGAGTCCTCCCCCTGCAGCGGTGTCTGGAATTTCCTGCCTCCCTGCCCTGCCCCAGCTTGCCCGGGGGCAAAATAGACTTGTGTGAAACCCTTTGCGAGTGTGCTGAGGCATAGTCTTTGTGATGTGCAAGTGTGGTAGGTGATAGCTCCTCCCCCTCATCCTGGCAGAGATGGCCCATCCTGGCAACACCTATCCCTTCATTGTCTCACTGTCTGGGAGTGAAACACAAAGACCAATTGCCAGCTACACCTAGGTATGTGACCCAGGATATAGGCTGCAGGCACCAAATGGTCAGGAAGAGAATATGCCAACTTTCTAAAAGTGGCAGTTTCACAATTTTGAATTATCTTACTAAATGTAATAAGGTAACCCAGTGTTATCCTATGGGAGAGGCAATCCTTGCAGTAGAGAAAACAAATGTAAGAGTTTTTCACTACCAGGACGTGCAAAAGTTAAAAGTACATGTCAAGCTTTTTAAATACACTGCCCTGCGGGCTTTTTAGGGCTTACCCTGTGGGTGACTTATAGGTATTAAAAAAGAAGGTTTAGGCCTGGGAAAGGGTTTATTTTGCCAGTTCAAAATGGCAGTTTAAACTGCACGCACAGGCCTGAGACATGTTTAAAGGCTACTTCAATTGGTGTCACAATAAGTGCTGCATGTCCACTTTTAATTTACCTGCCCTGGGTACAGGTAGTACCTCTTTACTAGGGACTTATAAGTAAATTAAATGTGTCAATTGGGTGTAAGCCAATTTCACCATGTTTAAAGGAGAGAGCACAAGCAGTTTAGCACTGGTTGCCAGTGGTAAAGTGTGCAGAGCCCCAAGGCCAACAAAAAGCAATTCAGCAAATACAGAAAGAGTAAGGCAAAAAGTTTGAAAGAAGACCACCTAAGGCTGACAGTGTAACAGTGGTTTTAGTCCTACCAGTAGAGTTCTTAGAAAAACTGGTTAATGGGTTTATGATAAGCTCAGAGTTTAAAGCTCGCCCGACCACTTGGCTGAAAAACAACAAAGTCTTATGCTATGTGGCTATTAGGAGAACCTGGTTGTGCAAATACACACCTGTTAGTACTGTTTAAGTGAACCTGGGCGTACTCAAAACACACCTTATCGTACTGTTAGGGAGAACCTTGGTAAGATCAAATACATAAATTGTCTGTATGTTAAAAATGCTGTAATGAAAAAGGAAGCTCACAGTGACATGAAAATCACGGGCCCGATTCACAGAACTAATCTGAGACAAAATCCTAAACTTACTACTTTTGGTATTCACAGAAGGCACTTACTACTTTTGGTATTCACAGAATGCACTTACGACTACTAACTTTACGTCCGCAATCGGGCCGGAATTTCAGCACTCGGGCCGGAATTTCCGTGCCCAGAGCGGGAATCCCGCATTTGTGCCGGGATCTCCGCTCTTGGCTCGGAATTTCCGCTCCTGGGCCGGAATTTCCAATTCTGGGCCGGAATACCCGCATTTGGGCCTGATGATCATTTCAAGTGCCTACCATCCCCCACCATGCTCCAGCTGAAGTCAATTAACACTAACTGCAAGACCAGCACCACAAACCATATAAAAGCAGCACACATTCAAGGAACAGGTTTGGCCACAGAGAGTTCCTGTTTACATTTGCTGTTCATCGCTAGAGGAGAATGTACCAAATGAGGAGGAAGAAGAACTTCAATACTGAGGAGACCACCATGATTGTGGAGTTCATTGTGAGGCACCACAAACGCCTATATGGTCTCCCACCTTACTGCACCAGTGGCACACAGAAGGCAGCTCTATGGCAGCAATTAGCCACTGCTGTCACAGCATTGGGGGAGGAGAGGCGCACAGTCAAGGACATCAAGAAGAAGTGGCAGGATGAAAAGCAGAGGGTGAAGGAGAAGTACTCCAGGATCGAGTTGAACAGGATTCTCCATGCCCCACACTCTGGACCCCGCCTCCGTCTCACCCCACTAGAGGAGGATATCCTCACTACAATCCACCACCACATGCTCCATGGGCTGCCTGTGAGTGATGTCCGCAACGTGGTACTAGGTAAATGGGATGACAAGAATAAGTATATGAAAAGATTGTCTGTGTTGCACTGCCATTGTGAGTAAGGAAGTTGTCCAAAGTTTATATAAAAATATAGTCAGTCAGAGGCTCATGTGTTACCCTCTGTATGTTGCACCACAAGTACCAGAATCCTTTGCATTAGACATGGCAAATCCCACTCCCACTATTGAAAACATGGGCCCAGTACTGCTGCTGTATATACCTAACACTGTTAAGTAGCAATTGACAAAGTGTCCCTTCCATTTATCCAGATGCGGCTGGGTCAGTCAAGAACGTAATGGGGTGGGGGTTGCGGTGCAGAGGAAAATCAACTGACAACAGAATAGGGAAAATAAATACAAATTATCCAAAAAGTAACTCACCTTGTGCCAGCCAAAATCACAAAGCTGACGGTGTGAGAATCCTTATCTCAAAACATTTCATTCACATATTCCGTTGTCTATTTCCAACCCTGCCATGCCATTACATCCCCAATGCCCCACTGCTCCTACCTGCACCAGCCGTGGCAGTACTTCACAATACTGTTAGCATGCAGAAGATATGAGGAAATGTCTGACAAGTTCCACATGTACATTTTCCATTTGGTGACTTTTCTCTCTTCTCACCTATTGACACATTCAGCCAGAGCACAGACAACCACAGTAGCAGAGGTCCCTGCATCTTCTGGGAGGAAACAACATCATCCAGAGCAACGCTTACCACCCTCACTAACTGGTAAGTCAAACTGGTCAGGAGATGGTCAAAATGCATACATTGTTAGCAGACAACAGAGGGACATATAGGGCCCAAATATCAAAGGTAACCGGAGAGGAAAAACTAGCTTTACAACTATTGGAGTTCCTTAATGGACATTTACCTTTAGCAAATGACATTTGTGAATAGCGAAAGACAAAATATAATATATCTTGGCTCATCATACCTTTGTAATTTGAGAACATTACATGTATTCCACCAACAGTTCCAGAACTGGGAACTCAATCCTGGAATCGAGTGCCACAACAAGTCAAAAAGGAGTCCCCACTATATTGTAATTGTCTTTGTAGACCAAATCAAGAAATCCAATGTTAACAAATATGACAATGATGAACAAGAAGTGAGATACTATTGTCAGGAGTATTGAGAATGCATCCACTGTCCAACTTAGAATGTTTTTACTATACATGAAATTGCCCAGTCCACCCAGCTGGTTATATATGTATGCATTGGATGGCTTGTTTTTTGGCCATTAACAAAACACGATAGTGGACCTTACCTCAGGATTTGTAGTCATGTCATTTTGATAGACGTTGCTTCTAGGCAGTGGGGCCATTATAAGTTAAATGTGGGATCACTCATGATATTTAGTGCTACACACTTCTGCAATGGTAGTGCCCACAACTGCTTGTGCTTATCCTTTGTGCCTGAAATTGGGTGCATCACATGTGGCTGCAGAAATGTAAAGTTGCAAACACACTTATCATTGTAGGCCCAATGATGTCCTCCTAGATTCCAACACCCACATTGACTTCTGCTACCAGGTAGGCTGTGACATCTGGTCAGGGACCACACACTGGGCAGGTGCTGGGCAATGGTAAGTAAACCCAAGAATAATGTACCTGAATGCTCATGAAATGTGCCTTTAATCTCCACTGTATGTTGTATGTGTTGTACAACACTGTTGTCCTGCATCACAATGTACTCACATATGGCATTTAACCACATACCAGATCAGACCATGGTGGCTACTGAAAGGATGACACAAAATGTATGCCAAGTGAGTGCAGAATGGACATAAAATAGTACATTGTGTCATATGAAGTGTCCTACACACAACTGGATTGCAATTCATTGATATGAAAACTCTCTTGCAAAATATCAATGGTAAAATCATATTGAAATTGGTGTGGGTGAGGCTCGCACTGATGCCAGTTGGGTTCTTTTGAGATGGGTGTATGGGCTGCTAAGGTGAATCTTCAGGAAGTGAAATTCTCAAATCACTTGGCTGAAAAGCACAAGGCAAATCCAGTGTAGGCGGCAACCATCAAAGCTTCTCAACTTACCCACAGTGTGGGATCCTAGTCAAATGTTGCATTCTGCTTGCCTCCTCTTCTACTGTATTCACCTATATGAGTGAGTGGTTGACATATGAGGTTAGGATGTCTGCTGTACAAGACACCATCCGTTGTCAGCTAAGTACTACCATGATGTTGGAAATGGAGTATGCGAACAGAGGACACTCAACAAAGTATGGCCATAACAAATGTGTGATCTCTCATTCCAAAATGAGCTTTGTGACTTCATGGGTAGGGAAGCACAAATGAGCCACATTATGTACTTGACTATTGCACATCTCACACATGAACTCTGCAATGCAATGTTTGAACTGATGTGCAAATGTGATACTGGTCAGCCTGGTGATGTACACTCCTTTCGACTTGTCAACAGACAACATCATACTCATGAAACATGTTAGTCTTAATGAGGAAGGTGTAATCAATGTAATGCGGAGGAGTTCTGATCATTTATCCCCTTCCTTGAAATATCAGTAACCTTCTCATACAAGTTTGTCTGTTGATGTGTCATCACATTGATGTCAGTGCTGTGTGGAGGTAACTGCTGGCAATTGCTGCATGTGAGCAGGGGCCCACATGTAAAGTCCATGAGGTAAACATGCTGCACATTGTCCAGGTATATCCTATCAATGGTCATTGAGAATGACATATACATGTTAGCTCATAGCTACCGTCTGGCGTACTGAAATATGGACATGTATGTCTCATCACAGCTGCTGACAGGATGACACCAGTGCAGCGTACAACACCATCACGGGGAATGCAAGACATCCTGGCTGCAGCAGTGAAACCCTCTCACACCTGTCCATCAGGTAATTGTGGCGTGAAGTGTTTCCCTATCATAGATTACTAAACAATGACAAAGATCAAAATCCCCTTCTGCATAGAATCTGCAGTCGTTGTTTACAAAGTTACATACATATTATAAGTGTCACATGTGCCTGTTTGTAAATTAGTAATGCAGATCATTGAGAATGGTGTCACGTCCCTCTACAGCTGCTGGATCGGGGATGGCTTTGTCAACTAAACCTATGAGGAGAATGGTTCAGCAGTTGACATCAGGGGGGATCGCAAAGGGACAGAAAGTTGTGGCTGGAGCTGGTGAGTTTGCTTGTGCAATGTGCATCTCCGTTTAACTTCTCAGTTCTATGGTGTGAGCTGTCATTTGTAGGGGTACCCAAACCAGGTCACATGTACATCATCTGTTGATGCAAAGTACAGTTAATCCAACCCTTGTGTTGCACCACATCTTATGCTAGGTCAATTACTAATACGGTTGCAACCTCTGTGTTCCAGGGGATGATGATGATGAGGAGGACAGACCTTCCACCAGTGTTGGGCGACGGGCAATCAGAGGGGAAAATCCACTGCTCCTCCAGGCAGTTATGTCGGCTGCAAGTACTGCGCAAGAGGAGGAGGAGGAGGAGGAAGTACCTGAGGATGAAGGATTGGAAGATGATGGTGACTATATGTCCATTCTCTCCGGGGATGACGATTCTGATGCCATGGACAGAAATCTTACCACATTGCCCAAATCTTGCAAGGCATCACACCCTCCGCCCAGCAAAGTGCCTCAGCCTCCTCCAAAACGAAAGATTGCCTGTCCCCAGCATAGATCTAACCAGCCACAGCTCACACGCATCCCAACACAGACATCACTCCCTCACAGCCCTCACATCCAGGACAGACATGGTGGTTCCCCTACATGCTCCTCCCTATACAGGGTATCCCAGGCATCCTCTCCACCATCTGGGGAAGTACCAACCCTATTGTGGTGCACGTATCTCCTGGGCACCATTCTCCTGCCCACAGGCTTCAACCTTCCACCCCCCCTGCTGTTGGACCTGCTGGTCTCATCCATGGCCGACCCTTGCAGAGAGGGCCTGCACCTGGCTATGGTGGCCAGTGGGAGCAGGACTTCTTCCAACAGCAGTCAGATGTGAGGCAGGACATTCGTGCCATATGGGCTACCCTATCAGATGTGTCTGAGTCCCTGCAGGACATGCTCCAATTCCCTCAGGTGGTGGACAGACTGACCCATGTTTTGGATAGGATGGATAGAACTTGGCAAGACATGTCCAAGAATATCAGAGACATGATATCCATCCAAAGGGAAGAGAGTGCAAGACACCATGCCTTGGCCATAAAGATGATGAAGGGCATGCTGAAAGTGATCCAAAGTCTCCCTTCACGGTCAACGCAGGGAGGGGAGCCATCACATCTGCCTGCAGCACATCACACCCACACACCTGTACCACCAACTGCACAGGACCACAGCAAGGGTACACACCCACAACCGCGCCCTGAACAGGCACTCCCACAACGTGCACAACTACCACCACCCCCTGAACAGGCCCTCCCATTAACTGCACAACCACTACCACCCCCTGAACAGGCACTCCCACCACCTGCACAACCACCACCACCCCCTGAACAGGTTCTCCCACCACCTGCACAACCACCCCCACCCCCTGAACAGGCACTCCCACCACCTGCACAACCAGCCCTTGTCCACGCACAAACACCAACTGTACATTGGCCGGAGCTGGGAAGAGCCGGAGCGAGCAACGGCTAGCGCCCACCACCGGACTTACGAGGAGTTAGCTGAGGCGGCGAGGGAAACATCGGCAACGCTGCCTGGAGCTCTGGGGGAGTCCTGATCGAAGGCGGTGAGTTCAAGGGCCACCTGAACACCCGGCGGACTGCACGGAGGGCCGGGGGACCAGGGATGACCCCACGGCAAACTGAAGGCACAGAGTCAGAGTTGGGAAGCTAGCGTGGTCTGTGCCTGACCTCAGCATGGTGCCCGCTGTGCATCGATCACCTGAGACAGTGAAAAGGCCACAATAAGAGTCGGTTTAGTCTCCCGATACAGCAGAAGAGACTTTGGGAGTAAGACGGGGCAGGCCTGGGGGCCAGATCATTTAAAGTGAACGCAGGATCAATTTTAGAACTTTGCCTGACCTTAAGATGGCGGACATCAGCTAAGACCCCTATGACAGGGAGGTTGTGAGGAATTTCGCCAGTAGAGGCTGATTGATCCTCGAGGGGCATTTGCGGTCACACCTTCCCTTGTGAGCCTCCAGTTCTGTAGTGGAAGGTCGGAGGCACCCGGGAGCGAGCTTCGTCCGCGAATGCGGAGAGAGATCTGACCGCACCTATGCTACCAAAAAAAGCCACAAGCAAGGTCTTGAGTTTTTTTTGCACCTGCGTAGAAGAAGCAATTGCCGGACTAAAGAGACTCTGATACGAACATGGCGTTCGCTAAAGGAGATTTGATGGCCTCCCTGAGGGAATTCAAGGCCGAATTACACACTTAACTCAAGATGGACATGAAGACCATCTTGAAGCCTAAATGGCAGCCCCCAGCTCCTTCTCTGGAATGTTTTTTACTCCCCCCCCCTTTTCTTTCACATCTGCCCTCTAGTGGGGACATGTTCTTCTGCTACTCGACTGTAGCCAATGTATCTATTCTAAACTGTTTTTCCTGAACGCTGAGACCTGAGCAACATGGCTGATGCCCGGTGGAGCTGTTAGACAGCTATAGAGGAGATTGGCCCTGGTTTCCCCCTCGACCGTCTCCTACCCAGCCGGACATTGGGCACAGTTCTTCCTCGTCTCCCTGCTATGGCTCCTTCCTCCCCTCCCTCCTACGAATTCTCGCAACATTGTTTTTGTTTACTGTACCTTACTATGCTCTTGTAACTGATGTAACTTGTAACGCAACGATCCCCTGGTAAAGCGCTCTGATACCTCCGGGTCTAGCCAGCGCTATATAAAACTTTTCAAATCATATCAAATCAAAACTGTTTTCCTGAACGCCGAGACCTGATCAACATGGCTGATGCTCGGTGGAGCTGCTAGACAGCTATAGAGGAGATTGGCCCTGGTTTCCCCCTCGACCGTCACCTACCCAGCCGGACATTGGGCACAGTTCTTCCTCGTCTCCCTGCTATGGCTCCTTCCTCCCCTCCCTCCTATGAATTCTCGCAACATTGTTTTTGTTTACTGTACCTTACTATGCTCTTGTAACTGATGTAACTTGTAACGCAACGATCCCCTGGTAAAGCGCACTGATACCTCCGGGTCTAGCCAGAGCTATATAAAACTTTTCAAATCAAAACTGTTTTCCTGAACGCCGAGACCTGAGCAACATGGCTGATGCCCGGTGGAGCTGCTAGACAGCTATAGAGGAGATTGGCCCTGGTTTCCCCCTCGACTGTCACCTATCCAGCGGACATTGGACACAGTTCCTCCTCATCTCCCTGCTATGGCTCCTTCCTCCCCTCCCTCCTACGAATTCTCGCAATATTGTTTTTGTTTACTGTACCTTACTATGCTCTTGTAACTGATGTAACCTGTAACGCAACGATCCTAAATGTAAAGTGCTCTGATACCCTCTGGGGTCTGGTTCGTGCTATATAAAACTTTATAAATAAATAAATAAATACATACACCATCTGCCCCTGCACATGAACTTCACCCTGTACAGGCACATGCACAACACCCACCTACACGTAGGCGACAAGCCAGGCATGATCCCTCACAGCGATCATCACCTTCGAAATTGCGAAGTCGCATGCACGATCCCCATTGACAACATCCCAAAAACGAATTGACCACTGTGAATATGTGTAAATAAAAAGTAACTATCTTCACAAGTCAAGATTCTGTTGCGTATCATGTCCTGATAGGCAAATGTATACCAATGTTGGTGGTCTAGAGATGTGAGTATGTATGTGTGTGTGTGACACATTTACAAGTATAACCCCATCATTGCAACAAGCCATAATGTGCATAGCAGATGACTCACAAAATACATGTCCATATTTTGGACAAGACATTCACAATGAAGTCAAACATGTTAAAGAAAGTAGGATTCAAAAATATATTTTATGTAAATAGCAGTGTGTGATTTGAAAAACAAGAACAGTCCGTTTGGAAGGGAGAAAGGAAAACAAATGATGATCTTAATACAGAAGGAGAAGGGAACTTGGATTGGGGTGGGGCAACAAAAATATAACACGTCAGAGAGCGTCAGGGGAACCAGTCTATTTACAAGGGGAAAAGTAAATAATTGTCCACAAAGAAAATTCTGTCCAACAGGTCAAGTGTCCTTCTGGTCATCCTCTAATACCACAATGTCCAGATCCTCCGAGTCCGATGCGGGCACATGGCTGGCCGGTGCAGGAACAGGCGCCACACGGGGTCGGGACACACGAGGAGTATGGGGGGAAACAGTGTGGGGCAACGGACAGGGGGAGACATTGACGGTGGTGTGGGAAGGAGGTTGGGAAACAAAAGACGACATGGCTGTAGCCAGGGAATTGACACTGGCAGTGAGGGTGGCCAGAGCTCCGACAATTTCCTCTCGCATCATGCGTATCTCTAGACACATATGCAGCATGATGCGAGCGGACATGTCTGGCTGACCCTCACATACCCACATCAAGTCCTCTGGGACAGCCACAGAAGGAACAACACAGGGAGGGGTTTGGGTGGAACATGAGGGGTGTGGTGCCTCAGGTTCGGAGCCAATGTTGGGGTCGATCTGGCAGCTACGATGAGGGGGACTGGTTACAGGGGATGCAGCTGGAGGCCCCAATGGAATGGGGGCCTCTAGAGGTAGGAAGGGGGTGATGGCAGGCCCAGGTTGGGTAGTGGCCTGCCCCGGGGACACTTCAACAGAACTTACTGGTGAATGGTCCGGGGGAGAGTAGCTCTCCACCCCCCCTGGCCAGAGGTGTCCAGTTCTTCCCCCCACTTCAATGTCCACAGCCTCCACCCAGTCCGTAGCACCAGAGTTGTCTTCCTGGTCAGTCCGGGTGGGCGCAATCCCCCTGCCTCCTGATGTTGAGGGTCCCGCCTCATCCTCTTCTTACTCACTTGTCGAAAGAGGTCGTAGCCGCTGGCGCACCGAAGATCTCCTGCTCCGAACCTGGTCCTGCTGTTGTTCCATTTGGCCAGCTGTGCCCACTGAAATGTAAGAAAAATCATGATGTAGTGGTTGTACACGTCAGGGCAAGACACATACCTAGATGAGCCAAGGTCAGACTTTGTTTTCCTCTGATCACACTATACATTTGTCAGTGTTTATGAGCTTACATTATGTGTATGTTCACTGTCATCTCCTGATTTGAAAGGTTAATGGTCTGTGGTATACTTTTAGGAGAGATGGCGCCACACAGGAGGGTAGCACGTGTATTTTTTTAAAACCTACTAATCATAAGTGACGATGCTGCAAGGTGAGGAGAACCACTGACCTCCCCAAAACTAGTGACCTAAGTCCACTAAATACATAAACACAGCAATCCTCAGCACACGTGTGCTGAGGATTGCTGTGTTTATCTCCTGATTTGAGTCTGACATGGACATCTCACGAGTATATTTGTGGCTTACACAACTGTATTGGCCAACCCTCAACTTTGGCATTCTTGTGATCTGTGTGTCCTGTCACTGCTACATGGGCAGGTTCCAAACCCAGTCTACAAAAGGAGATCAGAGAGAGTCCAGATTGTAATGAAAAGGGCCTGTGATATGGAGTCTCAGCACTTTTACGTCTGGACAAATGTTATCTGCTGTGTAGCATTGTATGGGACAAGACAAATGCCGATTGTGGGTCACACATCCATATAGGGTCTGGGCTATTTGGTTTGCTACATTGTGAGTCTAGCCTTTTGATATTTCCTCACAAAAGCTGACAAATCAGTGCCACATATTGGCTTCGGTGACTGATAAGGTAGTGCAGTGCACCGGTGAACAGTAGTGGGTCGTTGTTACAGCTACCTGTACATGAAAAATGGCATACAAGCCACTGAGGGTAAGACGTGTGTCAGTGGACACACTTGGCAAAATTGGAAACATTTAAGAGTGAGGCAAGGATCTCAAAGTCTGTCTTGACTCCATGGCACATGATGATCTGTCTCAATCAGAACCCAAACTCAACAAATGCAATGCAAGTCACAGCATCCAATACCCACTGGCCTCTCATACACACACTGGACAGTGTCTTTACCATTCCTCATCCAATGCACACATCAATTATGATTCCCTTGGTTCACTGTTAGTGGTGCTGGCAGTGCAAATTTCAGTACAAATGCACATGTGTGGCTCAATTCCCCAGTTGTCATGAAGAAACTACACCTCCCAGAATGCACTCTTCCCTGTACAGTCCATATGCCACAGTGAGCCTTTTGCTTTATGATGACTGCTGCATAGACACAGAATAGGTAAATGGAGGCATGGGACACACAATGGTACAGCTCTGTCTTCACTCACATCATACTTCCAGACACATATTGCATATAATGCACTTACCAGGTCTCTGCTGCTCATGCTCCTCCAGCTGAGCATGGAGGGTCGGCCAAGCTGCACGCAGGACCCTCCTGTACAGTGGGGAGAGGCGAGGACGATGCACATGGTGCTGGGAAGACAGGCCCAGTAGCTCCTCAGCCTTGTGCCGGGCCCAGCATTTTAGGTCCTCCCAGCGCTTGCGGCATGCCCTCGCATTCCTGGTGTGAACGCCCACTGCACTGCAGTGCTCACCAATGTGGGCCCACAGCCTGGCCCGGGCTGCATTGCTCAGCTGGTACTCTGGCCCCCCATATAGCTGAGGAAATTTGGACAGCACCCCCTCAGCCAAGATGTCTAATTCCCTTTCAGTGAAAGGGGGTGCTTTCTCCTCATAACCCTCAGCCATTTTGGTGGAAATAAGTTTCAAAAGAGCAGCAGGATGGCAGAGGATCTGATCTGTGAGAGAGGATGACTCAGAATGAACACAAAATGGCTGTCAACAACTTTCTGTGATGTATTTCCTGTCTCCCACTTCCTGTATGAAGCATTTTAAAAATGCGACTTTGCATTAAGGCTTCGCAGATTACCATAAACTTCAAGTTGATGGTAATTGGCAAATCCTTAGAAAAATACATTAGCCTTAGGGCATGTGTGTCCGCCACATGTGCACACTTACCTTTTTTGGGGGTGCATCAGGGGGGCCTTAGGCTCCCTAGCACCCTTGCAATTCCATTTGCAATTTGCGATTACCTATTTGGTAATCGCAAATTGCAAATGCTTTCCCATTCATTCCTGTAGGCCTCTAGGCCCATAGGAATGAATGGGAATGCATTCCCTAATAGTGAATCGCAATTTGTGATTCGCTAGTAGGGAATGTGTAGGAATCGCTATTTATTTTGTGATTCCTACATGCATAAGGAATTGCCACTCCTAAATAGCGATTCCTTAAAAATCGCTATTAAGGAATCGCAATTCCTTATCTTGATGCATGTGCCCCAAAGAGTGTCTGAGATTTGGAGAAGCACCACTCACTTAGAACTTTTTCTAAGAAGAATCTATTTTTTTGCATATGCGCTTGGTAACCCTTCCATTATAGGCTCAGGTTAGTAAATGCCAAGAAAGAACAGAAACACTCATTGGAACTTCATTATACATGAAAACCTGATCCATTTCTTATTCTTTTGTCCATCTTGTGTTATTAAATAGGCAGCTGTGCTTAAAGCCTATGCTGGGAGCTTACTAAGTTAGAACAGTAATGGCTGTCCACTACTAGATGCGGGTAAAAGCATGTCGTTTTTTACCTCTTGGTATACACATAATTCCTGTTAGGATTATTGGATTTTAAGCATATTAAGTGAGGTAAAGTATACATGTAAAAATCTGAAGTTCATGATGCTTTCTTACCACAACATCCTTATTTTCACCATCTGCCACCGCATCCCAACTGTCCACTGTCCATTCACTCCCAAGGTAGATGTAAACCATAGCCCAGATTTACGAAAAAGTCATGCAGCGCAGCCAGTTGCTGCGCTGCATTGTGTTGTGTGAAAGGGAGAGAGCAGAACAGCACCATATCTCCTACAAAATAGTAGTGTTTTCCTCTCTCTCTATGCACTTTTGCACTTTAGGCTACAATGCGCCAATGTACACACACTTGCTCCACAGTGCAATGGTGTATGCGTCCTGTAAAGATTAGTTTTGAACTGGAAGGGGACCCTTCCAGTTCAAAATGTATCCTTTAACATTTTTCCTGCTTTGTATGTGCGCTGCGCAATGCAGCACACAAAGTAGGAAAAATGAGGAGAATTAAAATATTTTTCCTCGTTATGCCTGCCTCAAGGAGCTGTAGGCCCTTATTTACTGTTCATTGATGGAAGGCAATGCTGCACCAAAGTTGCTGCATTGCCTGGCGTCCAAGGGAGAGAAAAAACGTGCAATGTCTTCCAAGATATGGTGTATCTTTTTCTCTTCTCTGGCGCTTGCGCACTTTTGGCAACCATGAGCCAATGCACACGCTCTTGCGCCGTAGTGCAAGAGTGTGTGCATTCTCTTAAGCATAGGTTTTGTACTGGAAGGTGTGACTTACTCTTGTAGTATTCCTGGTGGCTACTAAAATCCAGCAGTAAGTCAGGACTATTCCTGTGTGCCTCACTCTTGCATTATTCCTGGTTTGCCACTGAAATCCATGAGTACTCCAAGACTTCTCTTGGAGTAAGTCAGGAGTAGTTCTATTTTACTCCTATCATTTGGTAGTAAAATAGGCGCACTACATGAGTAAATCACACCTACTCATAGCAAACTCATTGCAAATCAAGCCCCATGTTTCCAGCCGTAGGCTCTCATGTGACACCCTAATGTGTTTAGAGAGGTGAAGCCCTGGTTTGATTCCATATGACTGACTGGAGCAACAAGCATCATATCAATGATTAGTAACATAAAACTCCAGGGCTGGAAAATACATGGATTTACTCAAACATATTCTAAATATAATTGTTGACCCCGATTTTGGCAGAAGGATTCTTCCACCAAGTTCCTGTCCCTGGATGCAGATTACTAATTTAAATGTGATTCATGTGGAGATTCCACTAACTCCTGCTGGCACAATCTCCACTTTGGCACCACTGTCAGGTCAATAGGAAGTCACCATATTAAAATTACATGATGTATCTTGCTGCCTGATGTTCGCTAAGAAGTGCTAGGCAAAGTGGAAGGCTAAAGGATCGTGATGGGTCTTAGAAGCTCTAATCTGCTGGTAGCTACAATTAGCCTTATGAAATCCTGTTGCAGTCTGAGAGTAGTTACTAGTCCTTCCCTGGGATGGGGAAAGAAGCAAGGTTACAAACACCACAGGTAATGGACAAACCCTAGGTGTTGTCTACCCCATTGATAAAGGCATCTAGGTATGGATGCGGGAACTATGACTCCCCAAGTGTTCAGGATTTGGGAATTCACTAGGAGGCTCACACACCACACAGCTGTTCACCTTGAGAAAATTTCAGATATTTCCCATGCCATATCAGGCTCAAACTAATTAGTTGCCTGGCAGCACCATGTTAGAAACCAATCCCTCACTGGAGGACCCAGTCGACATTTTCGAGGAGCTGTATTGCAGTGCTAATATCTGACACTCCCCTGACACTGCCTAACTACATTCTTAATGATTATCCTGTAATTAATACTCATTGGCCTACTCTGTTAGCACTTACACTGTTGCCACAATGGTTATAGCTTATATAAAGGCACACAAGTAATTAGAGCATGAAAGTCCTTACCTTAGCCAAAATCAAACAACTCACATGTACAGTGCTACACCACACAAGTAAAAGTCTAAATAATGCCAAAACAAATGATATTGACAAATATAGAATACAACGTATCAGATATCAAAAATAGTTATTTTAGTAAATCTCAACAATTCCAATACACAATCCCATGTGTTTACAATCACAACTAACTAATAATTGCATTGATCAGCAGTTTATACCAATCTTTTTTTTTGGCATGACAACAAAAATAATGTTGCCAAAATGTTAACTGATACGCACTGGGCCCCTGTTATGCTGAAAGTACAAATAAACCAAGAATACATGCGATTGGGTCTACTATGACATGAACAAAATTTTGGTTGACTTTCATGTTCAAAGTAAAATCACAGGTGTTTCTATCAGCCTATTAATAGCAACGGTCTTCTGCAGGACTGAGAGATGAACAACATATTTAGACATTTACCACATGCTTCACTTGGATTGAAGCAGGAGCAAATTTTGTGAGCAATAATTGAATACAAAATCCTACAATAAATACTTTTCATGTAATGCTAATAAACCAAGGGGAAATCAATTTTAGCATAGGGTAAAAAAGTTTAAGTTATGAAGAGATCATTACCACTAATAAAGCCTTTAAAAGTATAGTAGGAATATCAGTACCAAGTGAGCTAGTCAATTTCAAGGACACTTTTAAGGCCCCATTGCGAGTGAGCCTTTTAAATCTGATGCAGCTGGCAACTCTCTATAATGGCCCCATTTGAATTACAATGTCCACGGATTTACCGCAAAACTGTTTTTAAGGCTCAGCTAGGCAGCGCATATGCTGTCTCATAGAGACACGTTGTGTTCTGTCTATGGGATGACTGCCCACCCATTTCCTACCATTGTCAAACTTCAGTGTCGCTCGCAATTTCTTTGATGCTAGTCGGCATGGCATGCGGGCGCCATGCCCACTTCTTGTGTTTGTCCCTCCCATAGCGCATGTACCAAGTGCATGGCTCCTTCCACTGCTCCAGGTTTTCAGAGCTATTTTTTTCTTTGTTTTCAAGCACTCCATAGGAGTATTTGTGTTTTCAGGCCGTCTACCCTATCCATGGTGCTGCTTTTCTCTTTAACTCCTCTTCCCCCGCCTGTTTCTTTCCTACCCTCCCTGCGCTTTTCCCCGTGTGCGTAGATCATACCTGTATACATGTGTACACACAGCCCATGAGCGTAAGCTGTACATATTTGTACACATACACACATACCACTAAAATGCATGTGCATGTACATAAAAATGCTCTCTACTGCGTGCGCTTCTAGCCATTTTCAGTGATGTGTGGGTGCAATTGCCTCTTTTTGTCTCGTTTTTGTTTTATCACGGCAGAAGATTACAGTGGATCATTAGCAGTGATTTGCTGTATCTTAAAGCACACAAAGAATCAAAAGGAAAGGCCCAGAAGTAAGTAGAGACCGTACAACTCCCTATCAAATGTATACTCACTTAAAGCACGCTCCTAACAAAACATAGATGCAAAAGAGAGCAGGGGCCCCACTCGTGAAGAAAAATCCACGTTGGAGCCAGTAAGGGTATGTGTGTCTAAAGTGTAAGGAAAGGGGGGGTAAGGTTGGGAAGACCTTTTCTTAGGATGAGAACCCTCTGTCACCCAAGCGTGACAGGCTTCATCATAGGGTTCCCTCCTCACCCTGGGCCGCAAGGTCCCTGGTGTGGGCTACAACTCTTCTGGTCTTGAAGAGGAGCTGAAGTGTTTTACATGGAGAAGGGACCGAAGATGGGACGAGTGAGGGGCAGAATGCAGAAAGAAAATTTTATAGAATAAAACTGGCTCCGGGAGACCAATGTCTTTAATATGCAGACTCGCAGGACAGGATTAAAAAGAAAGAGGACTAGGTGTTATCAACAAATATACCCCTAAATTAGCTCATCATGTTTCTGCCAATACGGGACCCCCGCCGGGGTTCAGAGGCTTTCTTCACGACCAAAAATGATTAGTCACTCAGCATTCAAATTTATAAAAAATAATAATAAAAAAGTGTGTTTCAGTGTATACTGGTCATAACAGAACAATCAGGGTGGTTGTTCCTGGGGTGCACTGTTGCATCTGAAAGACACAAAAAAACAAGAAGGAGAGGCGGGGAAACAGGAGAATGATTTACAAAAAAAACATAAAGTCACAAAAGAAAGGTCTTGTCAATGCACCTCTAGATAGTATTTACATTTTAGGGTTACCTGGTGGGCAATTTTCAATACTTCTCTGCAGCCTAATGGGTACCCCACTATGTACACAGCTGCAAAGGAGACATAAAAATTAAGAAATAGTAGAGAGTAATGGAGTAGTGCACTAATCTGATGTCAGGCATAAATAAATGGAAGGGATGTCTAATAATAGCAATAATATACAATAGACATCAGTAGTATAGTGTAATACAGACACAATCTACAAAGAAAAGAACAATTAAAACAACAATTACTATCTGGCCACCTTAGGTTCCTACAGTAAGTTATGAGTATATGGGCCAACAAAAAACACAAGGCTAGGTCAACCGTGTGTCTCCCATAGGAATTAGGCCTCTCAACGTAATGTTCAGCGCTCCTAGACTAAGGGAAAATGGTAGTCTTCAGACTGAGCACGAGCTGCAAAGGCGCAAGGGAGGAGAAGTGCTCCTCTAAAGGGAACCACCTAATCAACTTGTGACAGCAAGTATGTAAAGTTTCCAAGAACGCCTAATGCGAAGGACGGGTACATGCACTCACCCGTGAAAGCAGTCCGTATCCTTAGGTAAAGAGGGGTGCCGGCGAGAGGAAGCCAGAACGCCGGGACAGCCTTTTACAAACATGACATGAATTGCACCGCACGTCATACGCGCGGTGCGTGCCGCGAGGCCTCATGGCAAATGTAGTTCCCAGGTCCTCGCACATGCACGCAAGGACCTCCATGTCGTATTGAAGGATAAAATAAGTACAATGAGGGGGAGTGTATATACAACAAAGAACCCAACCTCATCAATTCATAAAAGAGAGATTACTTGAAATATACGTAGGTCAATGAAGAGTGTATTTAAATAAATAGTAAAGCAGTGAAGAGCATTGTCATTGTTGTTAATAAAGAAACTCTTTGAGGTGGAATAGCATCTCAACTTGAGATAATCTGATCCTGGACAATGTTGTAAATAATTCATAATGAGTTTGGGTATCGTGCTAAATCACTATTCAAGAACAAAAACTGAATTTTAAGAATAAATGAATATTGGTGGGCAGAATGAAATGCGATCAAGAATGGAGAGATTATCTACCAAGGCCTGCCCAAGGAATGTCATCATTCAGCCCTCATGTGTGGCAGCAGAGTCTAAAAATCCATCTCTGTTCCCTGCGAAATAGGACTGCTTCTCGAGTCCCCATGGTCTGCACATAATGTGGTTTGTCTATAGTTTCCCAGCGGATGTCATCTGCTGTATGCCCTGCACTGAAGTAGTGTCTTGTGAGCTTAGTGTTGTCTTTCTTACAGCGGATTGAGCTCCGGTGTTCAACTATTCTCTGTCTCACCTTGATTGTTGTCATCCCTATATTACAAGGGCAACAAAGTGTGTAAATAACTCCCTCTGTGTTGCAGTTTGTGAGGGAGCGTAGTTCCCAGGGGGTATCAAGGCCAAGATCTACTGTTAACATGGTGGTAGTGTAAGGACAGACAGAGCATGTACCACTCGGATAATGTCCTATAGCAGGCATATTGGACCAAAGGGTATTCTGTCGAAGTGTTCTCATAGTGCTGGAGGTTGTATGGGGGCGTGTATGTATCACCATATCCCCAATGTTTTTGCTGCGTTTAAGAGCAAAAAGGGGTCTAGGCAACTGGTTAGCCCCAGTATTCAGGATGCACCAATTCTTGTTAATGGATCTCTTCACAGTATTTGTCAAATGGCTATAAATGCTGACACAAACCATCCACTCCAAAGGACTTCTGGTATGGGTTTCAAGTAGAGCTTCTCAATGGTTATTCCTAGACCTTTTTGATGCATGCTGTATAAGTTTAATGGGATAGGAACATTCTGCCAAATGTGTGCTGAGTATATCAGCATGTTCTCTATATTTGGTGACTTCTGTGCAATTTCTACATATCCTCAAAAATTGGCCCACCGGAAGGTTGTGTCTAAGAGAGTGGGGATGGAAACTGGTGTAACTCAATAAAGAATTACGGGCCATGGGTTTCTTATATAATTCAGAGTGCATGCCATCATTTTTAGGGTATATTAATAGATCCAAAAAGGGAAGAGAGGTATTACTAAAATTCAAATGTGAATCTGAGGTGGGGGTTCCTTGAGTTCAACAAGTTTGAAAACCTTTCCAATGAATAAGCAGTACCTTCCCATACCACCAGTACATCATCAATATACCTTTTCCTGATCTTAAGGTTGGCGGAGTAGGGGTTTTTCATTGGGTAGATGTGTCTGGATTCAAAACCATGCATGTAGAGATTGGCCATGCTTGGGGCAAAGGTACTGCCCATCGAAGTCCCTGTGACCTGCCAATACAATTGATCCTGGAACTGAAAAAAGTTATCTTTCATTGCGAGGGTCACACAATCCATCACAAAGGAAGTGGGAGTGAGATCGTCTCGTTGTCTCAGGTCAAGGAGTTTTCTCACCGTTTGAAGGGATTCATCCTGCGGAAGGTTTGTATAAAGGGTTTCAACGTCAAACGATGCCAAGAGGTGTGTCCCGGGATGAATAGTCACCTCAGTCAATGTGTTCAAGATGTGCTTCGTTTCTTGTAGGTATGATGGCTTTTCTGCCACAATAGGATGTAGGAACCAGTCTTCAAACTGTGAGAGGGGTTCTAGGAGGGAACCAATCCCAGAAACGATAGGTCTTCCCGGTGGGGGTCTGGTAGACTTATGAATCTTGGTTAGAATATAAAAATAGGGCGTTTTTGGTTGTTTTTGTGTCAGAAACTCTGACTCACCCGTGGTAACCTGCATCTCTAGCTCTGGTAACCATTGTCTGGATTGTCGTCATCAATTTTTGGGTAGGGTCCATGCATAACCGTTGATAGTATCTTTCATCATTGAGTTGACGGAGAGATTCATCTTGGTAGTTCTGTGATTTACTGTACACAGCTTTCCTCTCCCACTCACTCGCTGAGTACCGCCAGAGCAGTTCTCTACAAGCCACAGCCTTTTCAGAGATTCAAAGAAGTTTGTAGCCCCAGGCCACGCATTCAAGACAGAGCTGCAAGCAGGCTGGGAGCCGTAGTCGCAGCTGTAATGCCAGTTTTGCCGTCTCCCTTATCCGTGTTGCTGCTTTTCTCTTTCACCCCTCTGCCCCCATCTGTTTCTTCTCTAGCCTCCCTCCCCCAACCCCTGCCCGTGATTGTGTTTGGCTTTTCCCCACCCATCTCCCTGTCTTTTATTACAGTTATCGCTGTGTCAAGCACTTCTCCGCTATGTGATCGGTCACTCCCAGTTTACAACGAGCATCAGTTATAATCTGGCAGCATATGCACCGGGCAGAGTCAGTTGTAAAGGCATGTCCCATACCTGTGGTTAAAAAACATTAACATTCTTAACACCAATAGCTCTCGGATTGCCGAGACCTATTGGCTTTGCCAATGCCTGTCTGCTTCTGTGTTCTCAGCTGCTCCAAGCATGCAAAATCTCCTGGAGGAAAAGCAGGGGTGAAAATGAGGAATTACAAAGGGAATTAAACCAGGAATCACCAATAGTCCAAGCAATTCCTTGTTTCTTAGAGAAACCTAAGGGTTCCATGTGTAATTCCATGTTACATCTGCCCCCAGAGTTACTAGTGTGTCCGGTATTGGTAACCGAGGGGATAGAGTTAACAGGGGATTTAAGAGGGCAATCAGACTAAAGCCCTTATAAGGTTATTAGTTGTGCTAAAGGTATAACATTATTTAATAATCAAAAGAACCTAGCTGGCATTAATATGCAACTGAATTACCAATATACCATAGTAATAGCAATCAAAGTATCCTTGCATTGTTCATTCATGATTGCCGTCTTCCCCTTGTTACCTGCAGAAGAAATAACTAGAACATAATAAACCAAGGGCAAAACTAAACTGCAGAAAAATCCTGCTCCTAGCAGTTAGGTACATTCCTCGTGGTATTCAGGGCTCTAAAATGAACGTAGATTTAACCCGTCATGTAGAACACAATGGCATGTGGTATGAAATTAATGCCCATCAACAAATATTATTTGTGCTTGAAATATGTGTAATTGAGCTCGTATAAACCTATAGTGAAATTATAACTGGAACAAAAAAATGAGCTTTAAAAAACCTTGGAACATCAATACAACAAATAAAAAACGGCATTGGCAAACTACCCTTCCCAGGTTTAAATCAGCCTACTGAGCCTTATTCACAAAACCACAGACCCACAAAATGGGTTAAATAATAGTCTATGATAAGGCTCCACCAACAACAAAAACACTCATATTTTTCCTGAGACCTTGAACTTGCTTACATTTTCAAATCATAACTGTTTGTCGATTTTGTTAGTAAATGAATATGAATATAACAATTTGAAACATTTTGCTTGCCAGAAAAGTACAGTCTAATAGATATTCCTGTATTTCCGAAGCCATAGACCAAGGGGAGAGAATACAACTTGACAAATGTAATTCAGAAGCGCACGTGTTTATCAGCAGTGTTGCAAAAATAAATTGCTTCTAGTTTGAGGAAGAAAATTGCTTCACCAGTGAAACGCAGAAGATACTTAATATGTGAAAATTATTTCAGAAGATTTGTGCAGAGGCAGAAATGCCTGGTGCTCTGGAGGCAGCCAGTGGAAATTAGTCAGTAGCGTTATGGCCAAATCAATACACTATAGAAAATTAATTCCTGCAGTGTCGCTATAGTAAATGATACAAGTTGTGGTTGGAAAAGTAATAGCCGTGGCTGGTAGCATGCGTCTGCAAAGTTCACTCTCTAGGCAATAATATTTGAAATTGAATCATGAATGAAACAAATAATGCCATTAAAATTGCTTAAAGAATAAAGCACATTTCTAAAAGCAATTAGACTCTTTGAATGGCAATTACATTATTTTCTCTTTTGGTATTATAGACTAAGTTGTTCACTGTAAATTAAAAGAAATGGAATATGTTTTTGTGAGCCCCTTGAGCATCATCACTTCCAATACATCCACTAACTTGGTTGGTGCAAGTTTCATTGGTCACTTATGAATATAGTTTTACATACTTTCAAAGGTCAATTTAGGAGAATAAAAACTTTGGGCCTGACTCACAAACTGCATTTTGGAGTACGTAAAGTACTACTACAGTAGTACTATTGACTTACTACAAAATGCAGTTCACAAATCTCCACCTGGACATTTACGCAACTTTTGTCATTTCTGTACGTAGATCTTCATAGAGTATGAGGAGGTCTCTGCACAGGTAGGTTTTTGTTTTTGTGGTAAATGTGGGTGGGACAAGGAAGAGTGGTGTACAAAAGGGAATATATACAACAAAATGGGTGGTTAATGGAATTGAACAAAATTGAAGGATGGTTTTGAAAGTGACATGTTAATAAAAAACACACACCTGCACAAGAGTAAGACAATTGTAATTTGCAAAATGCACATTTAAATCTAGTACAGTAGTACTATAAATGCACTAACATTTAATGTATCTTAACTTAAAAATGAATTGTTTGAATTTAAAAATAAATTAAATTAAAAAAAATGAAAATCAAATTAAATTTAGATAAACTATATGTCAGATCTGTCAGCCTTGATGTGGTCTTCTCCCAAACTTTTAGCATTCACCACTCCTATTTTTGCTGATCTCATTAATGGTGGCCTAGGATTAACCAGTGCTAAAGTGTCTTTGCTCACTCCTTAAAACATGATAACACTGGCGTATCCCCAATTGACGTATTAAATTTACTTGTAGGTTCCTAGTAAAGTGGTACTATATGTGCTCAGGCCCTGTAAGTTAAATGCTACTAATGGGCCTGCAGCAATGATTGTGCCACCCCACTTAAGTAGTCCTTTAAACATGTCACAGGTCTGTCATTGCAGCCTGCGTGAAGTTTAAACTACCATTTCGACCTGGCAAAATAGACCTTTAGACCTAAACCTTCCCTTTTAATATGTAGAAGTCAATCAATCAAATTTCTTTATTTCGGTTAGCAAAACCATAAAAGATACAGCCACGCAGATCATAAAACATTCTAAAAAAATGCTGTCAAGGCAATATACAATTTGGGAGATACAATATAGTTCTAGTTGACATAGTGGGCCAGCATGAGAAGAAGCTTAAAAATTTACAATTTCTCAATTAGGGCACTACTAAGCTAATTCTGGCAATTCAGACAGGTGAATAAAATCACAAGGCTAAAGTGCTAGTGCATTAATTGGTAATATATATATGGCGATTACTATAAAATACAGCCCACATTAACAACTACAAACTTAATTACTCCTTGGCCCTTGATAAAGCCATTGGTCCAAATTGACGGTTTAAAAAAAGATTAAAAATACACAAAATGTTACCATAAAACCAGCTATTTACAATAATAATATCAATGTTAGAAACAACCCGCTTTGGACTAGTTGTTACAATTTCCATTTGATCAGTCCAAGCCAGGCGATGGAGTCGGCAGCGCCCTCCTTCTAATAGCCCAAAACTGGCCTAAAGATTTCGCAGTTGCACAGGCAAAGAGTGGTCTGGCATCTGACTTCAATATGTGCAAGGCATCTTTGTAGTTGCGAGTCCCTAGTTGTCTACACACAGGGGCTATCCATTTCCTCCTTGGTTTGACATAAGCAGGGCAGGCAAAAAAAACATGGTCTATTGTTTCGTATGGGCAGGGGCAAGAAGGACAGCCCTTAGGTTGATATTTGTTTATCAGCCAGGAGTTGGTAAAGGCATTAATAGGTAGACTGCCATATCTAAACTGAGTGTACAGTTTCCTGTCAGCTGGCACCTTGATGGTATCAAAATAGCTTTCAAATTCGCAGTTGGTTTTCGTATCAGTGAAAGCGTCTGTTAGGCTGCCATGTTGAATTGCCAGGAAATTGTTCTGCTCTACCCATGCCCTATACAATAGTTTTACATGGCCTCTACTATAAGACGGAGGAAGACCGGTAACCTCTTTGGGCAGGCCAATGCTTTCCCGAAGGGTATCTACATCATTGATCCACCCAATTTTTTTGTTTGTGTCCAGAGCTGAGACCTCGCTAAAGGCAACAGCGTATGATGCCAGTTCAGGGGTGGTAATCAGTCTGTGCCAAAACTGCAATGGACGAAGCCTCGCAAGGTCCTTAATGGACTTGATGCCCAGATCTAGTTTCAAAGGGAGAAAAGGAGTACTTTGGGGGAGCGATACCATATTCCTAAGGAACTTGTTTACCACTGATGTAAGATTGTTTACATTTGCTACACCCCACAGCTCAGCCCAATATAGGGCACTACTCACTGCCTTACAACTGTACAATTTGAGGGCAGGTGCTACAGGCTTGGTATACGAGAGACAATGCTCCCACCTCAAAGCCCCAGTTAGCTGGGAGAATTTCAAGGACGCCTTCTCTAGGTGGTTCTTCCAGGCCATTCCCTCAGACATCCTGATACCTAAATAATCAAATGAGCTGACCCTCTCAAGCGGAACGTTGTCTAGAAACAAATGACCCTTAAAGGATTTGTGAGGGTTATGCATCATTAACTTGGTTTTAGTGGTATTGATGACCAAACCCCTCTCGTCGCAGAATGCCTTGAAGTGATTCAATAATTTTTGGAGGCCCATAGGGGTTTTAGAGACCAAGAGGGTATCGTCCGCGAATAGTAAATTTGATATTTTGTGGTTCGCCAAGGACGGGGCATCTGCTGGAATGGAACACAAAAGATCAGGTTTACATACAAGGAGAAGAGGGTTGGGGCCAAAACACATCCTTGGCGTACCCCCCGTTGGATGTTAAAGGGCTCGGTGGTTTGCCCCTGGTTTCCCCATCTCACACGGGCAAAATTATCTTCGTGTAGCCTAATTAGAGGTTCCAGGATTTCAAGGGGCATTCCCAGATCCCTAAGCACCCACCAAAGTAGAACCCTAGGTACTAGGTCTAAGGCTGTTTTTAGATCTATAAACGCAAGGTATAGACTACCCTTGCCCAACACAACTACCTTCCAATACAGCATGGCAAGACAAAACACCTGATCGGTAGTGCCGGTCTTCTGCCGAAAGCCCGCCTGGAGTGGATGTCATTCTCATCCATCCAGGTCTGGATTTTGGCTAAGAGGGAACGGCAGAAGACCTTTTGGGCACAATCGATCAGGCTGATCAGGCGGTAGTTGGCGGCCTTCGACCTATCCCCTTTCTTGAAAATGGGTATTACTTCGGCACCCTTCCATGAGTCAGGGATCCTCCCCCCACTCGCTATGTCATTGGCCAGAGACAAGAAGTATGTTGCCCAGTTATCCCTGTCAGCACGGAAGAGATCACCAGGGATGCCATCCGGGCCTGGGGCTTTTGCGGGAATGATTGCATCCAGGGAGCTCATAATTTCCTCTCTAGTGAAGGAGAGGGTACACGTAAGCTGGCCTATGTTGTGGAGCAACTGGGGGCTATCGTGAGTGTCATTAATGGAATATAAATCACTAAAGTGTTTGTGCTACTCAACAGCTGGGATGTTATTTGCCAATGGAGGTGATCTTTGAAAATTACCTTTAGACAGAAGGGACCAGAACATCCTGCTATCTGGATGCCGGATGGCCTCCCCAAGTTCTTCCCATCTCCTTTCGTCCCATTCTCTCTTGGCTTCAGCTTGACCCTGTTTGTATTCCTTCCTAGCTTTGCGTATCCTGAAGGCATCCCTATTCCTAATAGCTGCAGACAGACTCCCTCTCAGGACCCTACACTCTTTATTAAACCATAAGTTTGTTCCCATAATCCTTACCTGTTTTTGCCTGGTCTGGTTGGTGTAACCGTAAAAGAAACTAGCCAAGTGATCGAAGTAGTCCGTATGAAGGATACTACAGCTAATCAGTGAGGTCGGGTCATTAGTTGCTGTTGACAAGGTTTTTAGATGCTTTTCTAGGTCGCATTTAATTAATTTTGTCTTGGGTTCATCAGCCAGAATAGCGGGCAATTTGAGCCGTCATTTGTCATTTGAAGGGATTAAAACCTTGGTGCTTAATGGGATATGAAGGTCCCTCCCCGTTTCTCCCCATGGATGGACAACAGTCAGGAGGAGGGGATTATGGTCACTGTCTCAAGATGGGACAATGGCCATATCCCGTACATGGGGCCATAGGACGAGGTCCACGAGTATATAATCAATCCTACTCAACCCATTTGGTCCACTAAAGGTCATCCCCCCTCCTTTATCAGACCTAGTTCTTCCATTAGTGGCCCTCAACCTGTGTTCCAGAGATATGGCGTTCAACTGCAATGCGGCTTGCGACCATTTTTTAATGGGGGTAAGCTCCAAAGGGGGTACCCTCCAGGCTTTATCCTCCTCGCTCACATCATTAGACTCTTCCCAGTCAAGAGGCTCGTATGTTACATTAAAATCGCCTCCAATTATTAGCGGGTGACAGTCGTGCCTAGCTCTCAGTAGGTTATCCATAGCATGTAAGGTTGGAGAACTACCTCCTCTGGTGCTTCTAGCGTACACATTATAGATCTCAATGGGCTTGCCCTTGCCACTTGTTATCCTAATCCCAAGGATATCTGGGCTATTAATAACCAGTTCCTTGATGTCGCAGTTTAACGTGACATTAATTAGAATAAGCAGCCCGCCTGAGGGCCGGCCATGTTTGGACGGATTTGCCGGTCTATGAAAGGTCATGAACCCTGGAATAAACATGGGGGTCAGGCTCCAGGTTTCCTGGAATATACAAATCTCGTGTTCATTAATGAACTCAAGCCAGTGGGGGCAATCAAGCTTCCCCCTTATACCCGCCACATTCCACGACACTACTTTCAGCATCTTGTCATTGGAAATTAAAAGAGAAGTCAGGGGAGTGGATGGGGCATTTGGGTGAGACGTTGTTAGAGGATAGCTGATGGTGTCTGAACCACTAGCCTGGGTGGAATCACTCAACACTGGTGATATGGCTGTGGCTAAGGGCGACTGTAGGATGGAAGACATGCTCTCAGACTCGTAAGGGGTGTCATCATGATGGGTCTGGGCTATAAGAGGAATTTGCATAGGTCCTATACTATAGTTAGGCAGAGGATCCCTAGTAAAGGTTGGAGATAGTCAGTCATTCTGGGATAAAGTTGAAACAGGAAAATCCCCTAGGTGCTGGTGGGCGGTTTTAGCTCTTTCAAGTGTGTGGGCGATGCTTAGTCTAAGCCGGATGTTTGTCAAAGTTGTTGAATGGGATCTGGCTTCCAAGGCAATTAGATCGTGCACCAGGTCTTCTGAGACTAGAATAAGCTCTATTGCATCTACTGTGGACACATCTTTTAGCCTGGACAATGTCATCGCTTATTACTGATCCGCAACCCCTAGTGTGCCTTAGCCAATGTATGGCTTTGTTTTTGAGGGTTTCACCGTTCTCGTACTTAGAGCAGTTATTGTCTACCTTAGGGATGTTGGTCAAGTAAATTGGGATAGAAGAATAAGCGGTATACATACGCTGGGGTGGTTGGGATGGTTGGAGTAAGAGGTTTGCCCTACTGCAACGTGAGTTTATTCTCGGGGGCGTTTGCCTTGTCTGATTCCCGTACCCAGCTAGGTCCTGTAGAGGACCCCTAGGTTTCCCACCGTGAGCCTTTTGTGCCATACAAGGTTCCAATGGTGGAATATCGAGTGCCCTGGCATTGTAATCAATTGGGCCGGGCTGATGAACACAGTTAGTAGGCTGGGCATTTTGACCATTTTGTTTGTGGGTGGATAAAACAGGCCCCATCTTTAAATTAGCACAATTGGATAAAGCAGATGCTGATGTTTGGGGACTGGGTCTACTACCTTCCTCGAGTTTCTGATAAAGTTTTGATACTAGGGTGGTTAACATTTAGATAGAAATTTTTAAAGCTATGATTGCCCTCTGAAGATCTAAATTCGAGGGTGCTGGATTGTTGCTATCTTCCCTAGCTCCCTGAACTGAGTTCTTGTTTGAGTCGTTGTCAATTATGTTTGTGTGCTCCAAGTCGCTAGGCGCAACATTTATAGTCAAATTTTCGGCGAGAGGAGCATAACGATTGCTCAGGGGGAATTCGGCTGCTATATCACTGTCGGAAGGACATGCTATATCACTGTCGGAAGGACATGCTTCGCTTAGGGAAGAACACAGGAGGCTACGAGTATGCCCATTGGATGCTTCAGGGGCTGATGTTGGCTGTATTTTGCTAGCCACTTTCTTAAATGGATTTGGAATGTTCCTGTACCCTGTGGAGGTGGACCCATTGGGGGTATTTGGGTGGGTGGATTTAGCGGTGGTTGGTTCGGGGGTGAGGGTATCAGTGACAGGAGTGGGCAACGCTAGCAACCCTTCGCAATCAGCAACAATGTTTTCGATACAACCAAGCACTTCCGCCCCATACCCCCTTCACTGCCAATATCCTGCGCTAATGTATGAGGCCGTTTCTTAGATCTCTTCTTTGAGG
Source organism: Calotriton arnoldi (assembly GCA_963921515.1). Lineage (NCBI taxonomy): Eukaryota > Metazoa > Chordata > Amphibia > Caudata > Salamandridae > Calotriton > Calotriton arnoldi. The sequence continues at coordinate 99,475 of CAWUFW010004665.1, forward strand.
CACCTCCCGACCCAATATCAGCCCCTTTCCTCTTCCCCATATCAAACAGTCAATGTATCAAGTGCTTAAATAACAAAAGGACTATTAGCAGGCTATGAGATGTAGTTCGAAATAAGACTAAGTATAAGTCAAATCACAGATGGCGGTCAAAGAGAACCAGCAACAGTACCTTGGAAGTTTGCGGGTCTCAAATTAAAATGTCAAGGGGGTAGCCCAGCCCAGCCACCTCCGGGAAATGACGGGCAAGGACGGGCCCGCCCTTGGCCCGGGCGCGTTTCGCGCAGCGGGAGCCCAGGAAGGATTAAGTACGCGCCCCCTGGCGCAGCCGGCGATGCGTGGCGATGGCCGCAATGCTGCTGGGGCTTAGAGTCCTGGTTGTGGCAATGGAGCGGGCGTCCCGCGCAGCGGAAGCCCGGGAAGGATTAAGTACGCGCCTCCTGGCGCAGCCGGCGATGCGTGGTGATGGCCGCAATGCTGCTGGGGCTTAGAGTCCAGGTTGCGGCAATGGAGCGGGCGTCCCGCGCAGCGGGAGCCCGGGAAGGATTAAGTACGCGCCCCCTGGCGCAGCCGGCGATGCGTTGCAATGGCTGCAATGCTGCTGGGGCTTAGAGTCCTGGTTGCGGCAATCGAGCGGGCGTCCCGCACAGCGGGAGCCCGGGAAGGATTAAGTACGCGCCTCTTGGCGAAGCCGGCGATGCGTGACGATGGCCGCAATGCTGCTGGGGCTTAGAGTCCTGGTTGCGGCAATGAAGCGGGTGTCCCACACAGCGGTAGCTCGGGAAGGATTAAGTACGCGCCTCCTGGCGCAGCCGGCGATGCGTTGCAATGGCTGCAATGCTGCTGGGGCTTAGAGTCCTGGTTGCGGCAATCGAGCGGGCGTCCCGCACAGCGGGAGCCCGGGAAGGATTAAGTACGCGCCTCTTGGCGAAGCCGGCGATGCGTGGCAATGGCCGCAATGCTGCTGGGGCTTAGAGTCCTGGTTGCGGCAATGGAGCGGGCGTCCCCGTAGAAGTCACCCTTAGGGTAGGCCATTGACAGCCCAGAGGGCAAGGTGCAATGTATTACAAAAATTGGACATGTACTTTTAAGTTTTGCATGTCCTGGTAGTAAAAAACTATTAAAATCGTTTTTCTCTACTGCAAGGCCTGCCTCTCCAATAGGAAAACATTGGAGTTACATGATTACATTTAATAAGCTGTAACTTCCAAATGGTAACAGATAATCAGTTCATGTTTGGTGTCTTTAGAATTGCAATGAAAAATCCTCTCTTTTGGTAATGTCAGTTTTTAAATTACAATTTGTAAAATGCCACTTTTAGAAAGTTGGCATTTTCCTGACTTACCCATTTAGTCCCTACTGCCTGTCCCTGGGTCACATGACTGGGTGTAGCTGACAGTTGGGCTTTGTGAATTCTTTCTAGACAGCCACACAAAAGAGGGTTTAGGTGTGCCTGGATGGGCTATCACTGGCAGGATGGAAGGGCAGACTACACACAAAGGGCTGCATACCCCTGCAATTAGTTTGGAGCCAGGGCAGGGGAGGTAGGAAGCCTCTGGACTTAAAAGGGAAACCTCTGCAGATTCTCCCGCTTCAAAGGAAGGACCAGGTATAAATATTGGACATCAAGCACCAACTTTTCTGTGCACTTCTGGACCTGTGGATACTTTGCTAGGAAGGAGGACTGCTGAACTGTTGAAAGGACTTCCACTGTGCTGGACTGCTGCTCCAAAGGACTGCTGCCCTGCTGTGCTGACCTGCTACCTGCTGCCCTCTTACCTGGGTGGACCTAAAACTGTTGATCTTCAGTCCTACGGATTGGATTTTTGTTGTTTCAGTCTTGCTTGTTTAATTTATTAAAGATTAATACATTTTTCTACATCTGGTGTGTGGTCTTTTTGTGGTGTGTTTACGCTGTGCTACTGTTTGAAGCGTTGCACAAATACTTTACACATTGCGTCTAAGTTAAGCCTGACTGGTCTGTGCCAAGCTACCAGAGGGTTGAGCACAGGTTAATTTGGGTGTTGCTTGTGGCATCACCCTGACACGGATTGTGGTTTCTGCATGAGTGGGGTTTTACCCCTCCTTAACCAGCAACCAATTTTTTTACAATAGAATATTATGTTATGTGTCATTGCAGGTATGTTGCCCAAAGCTGCTGTGGTAATGTGTTATGATATGTTTTCATTAAAAATAAATAATCTTGCATTCTTTTTAATTTAAAATACATTTTCTTAAAATATCTTACTACTTTCTATAGCTAGATCTCCACCCCATAGCGAGGGTGTCCACAAACGGATGTAAAGTTACTAACATTAACTTTTCATTTGTAAATTGTAGAATTGTTCACCCCCTCATGTGATAGGGGCGTAGACTCATAAGTCTATATCTTAGTGTAAATTGCACATGAAAATACAGAATTCCATTCTGAGAACGTTTACACCTTGGTGTAGGTATAGATCTCCACGTGTAGAGCCTCTCCATCACAGCCCTGGTTTACGTACAAACTGAGAGAGTGTAAACAAGCCTGTAGAAAGCAAATGCGAAAATGGAGGCTCAATTACAATAGAACAGAAAAATGAACATTACAAACTAAACGTTAGTGAATACAAAGCCCTAATATGTAAAGAAAAATCAGCCTACTTTACACACCAGATAAAATCGGCAAAAACTAAACCAAGGAGCTATTCATTACGGTGAAAAAAATATCTAATTTTGAAGTCTCTAAAAAGACCAGTAGTAATCAAACTCTGTGAGATTCTATCACATCCTTCTTTGTGGCACAGATGGAAGACATTTATAATGTCTTCACAGCAAAAAGTACACCGCCCCTTTCACCTTTGGGGGCTGTTGAACCAGAGGGGGAATCAGAAGGCTCATCTGGGTCTCAATATGAGATTAGTGACATTGGTTCTGATTCAGCACTCCTCTCTTCTTTTTTAACCCTATCGGTTGTTCAAGTTCTGGACCTTCTCTTATCAATAAAGTCAGGTTCCCCCTCTGCACCCCTGCCCTCCTAATATTGTGCAGCTGGCTCCCAATGTATTAGCCAAACAACTGACAATTATTTTCAAGGAAATGATCTGCAAAGGCTACTTTCCAAAGGCATGGAAAATAGCATCCATCTTGCCACTACTTAAGAAACCAAACCTGTCTCCTTCGAATCCAAACAATTATCAGCCAATATCACACCTCCCCTTCCCTGCCACAATCATAGAGAAGGCAATGAGAAAAGAATTGGTAACAGTCCTTGAATCTGACCATCTCCTGGACTACTCACAGTTTGGCTTTAGGGGCAAACACAGTACGGAGTCTGCCTTAATAGTCGCCTTGGAAGAGTTGAGAACTATTCTAGACTCAGGATCAAATGCAGACTTGATCCTGTTGGATCTTTCAGTTGCATTTAATATGGTCGACCATGATATTCTTAATGACCAGCTTCATTCTCTTGGTATCAGGGGCTCTGCACTAGCCATTTTAAAATCTTTTCCTTTGCGTGAAAGCAATTTGTGGCCATGGATGATTTTTCTTCCAACACCTTCTCGCTGCCACGTGAGTTCCCACAGGGCTGATCAGTTAGCTATGCAGACAACACTCAGATAGTCATATCAGTGTCTGGCAATCCGTAAGATACAGCGAATATATTCCATACCTGTATGCTGGGGATTAGTAATTGGATGCCCAATAATTGCCTAAACCTAAACTGTGGCAAAACAGAGGTGCTCCTGCTACGCAACAATACATCGTTCTGGTCCCCCAGTTGGTGGCCACAGGAACTAGGAACCCTGCCCACACCAGTTTCTTAAGCTAAGAACCTTGTTATCATCTTCAGTGACAAATTGTCTTTTGACAAAAACATTAATGCTGTGACCTCCTCGTCGTTTTTTGTTCTTAAAATTCTGAGGAAGATCTTTCCATTCATTCTGCAATACATCCAGAAACTGGTGGTTACTGCACTTGTGCTTTCGACGCTTGTTTACTGCAATGCACTTTATGTTAATTTACAGCAGAGACTTATAAACAATATCCTGCAGAACGTCGTGGCGCATATGCTTCTTTGGATCCCCAAGTATCACTCTGGGTCTCAAGCCTTGGCTCATCTCCACTGGCTACATATTCATAAGGGCATTGACTTCAAAGCACTTTGCACTGCTATTGAAGCATTGAATGGCTTTGGCCCAGAATATCTGAAACAGGTGTTTATTTTGTACTGCCCATCTAAAATATTGTGGTCCTCCTCTGCCCACAATGTTATGATTCCCAAAGTTAAGAGAGCTCAATGGAGAGGCAGGAGCTTCATTCACTGTACAGCCAAAAGATGCAACACCCCTCTCTCTTTTCCTGAAGAAATGCACAGGTAATCATGCTTTCAGGAAAGCCCTGAAAACAGCTTTTTAAGCAATAGTTTGTTATTTTTACCCCTGTTAGTATCATCGTCACTTATTTCCACATCGTTCTGGTTTCTCTCTTCTACAGCAGGAAGTGCCTACACGCCTTCGGGCAATAGTGTGCTTTAGAAATATTATTTTAATTTCTTTCATTTTCATTTCGTTTCGTTTGGGGCACCGACCTACAACTGCCCATAATAACAATTTTGCCAGTAAAATCAATATTCTCCATCTGCACAGATCTCTGTAAATCTAGTAGCAAGGGGATTGTATGTCAGGATAGCCACCCAACATTTTTTACCTTTATCTCTTCTATGAGTCTCTGTTCAGTTTACTATGTTCCTTAGATTCCTAGCGTGTCCTCCTCAACAAAGCAGTTGTAGGATTTTTTGGTTTAAGGTATGTCATTATATTCTTTCTCTTTATTTAGATATCCCTACCATTTGCATTTTGGAGATGAAACATTAAGAGTATCCATTAGACCAGCTGAAGTTTGAGTATGTTTGGCACTGCACAATGGTGCAGAGTACCTTGGTCACTAACTGCTAAATGTGAATGAGAGTTAGACATTAAGGAATGTGTTTCCTTGTCATAAAAATCTGATGATATAAATAATTTATTCTGGAAAACTAAAAAGTCAAGGACCAAAATACATACAACAATTGATGAGATGCTACGATTTTTGCTCCTAGTTTAGTGCTATGTGTGTAGTACTATCTATCTGCTATTTCTACTTAACGCTCCCCTATTAAAAGCACTTTTGGTTTGAATGGGAATGTGGAATCTAATAAGATCTCTTCCATTCCCTGAATCCAACTTAATTCTAGCATGTTTGCTTTGTAATACCTGTGAGAGGACTACTGGTCTGATTCATCATCATCATCAAGGAAGCTTTATTCGACTAAACAAGTCATAAAAGCACATACAGATAAAAACATATAGGTTAAAAAAGACTCAACAATACATGAATTAAGATCTGAGTTAAATTCTAAATTAGTACATTTGTGCAAAAAAAGCAAACAGTGCCATCTTTTCGAGAGTTACATATTACAACAAGGTTAAAAACACGTTAAATGCAATCGATCACATGCACCAAACTAGACTTAGGTGAGCCCCACTTAGCCTGGTATGCCCCGTATACATATTGGATAGTAGGTGGTTTCATTGTGGACAATCGCTAGCCCTGATTGATTTAGAGCGAATCTGCCACATCCACCTCAAAAACTTAGCCACGGGGATGGCATACCTGGGAGATGAATCAGAGCAAAGAATTCGCAAGGCTACGTTATGTGATCGTGTGCCCAGATTCTTTTCTTACAGAGCTGGGCCAGCCAGACTTTCCGCGGGCTTCCACAGAAGAGGGGGAGGGGTGGATCAAGGATGGTACCCCATCATCAGCTTCTTCCTTGCATATTGAGTGGCAAAAAAATTTACCCACACATCAGGGTCAACGTGATTATCCAGTGGCTGTGCTACTCCTCCCCTGCCCCATTTAACCACATTCCAGAACCATTTGAAGTTTTTACTATCGCAGGCGGATTTTAATTCCTGCCATCTGTCCTCATCCCAGGATTTTTTGACGCTATGAATGACTTTCTTATATGTTAACCTAGCAGTTCTCACCCTGTCCCCACACCCCGCCTTAATTGCCTCACCAATAATTTTATGTGCAATTCTGCACTCATGATTGTACCATTGATATTTAGGCGGGGTATATTTCATCCTGGACTTGCTCTGTTTTTGAAAGTGACAGCGTATCTTAAAAAACAATGAGTTGTGCAGCTCTGTGAATTCTTTGGCCGATTCAGGGGTAAGATGGCAAGTCTCCATCAATTTAGTTGTATGTTCCAGCTCACTACTTATAGAGGTTAGTGTTTCTGGACATGTTAGGATTTTAGGCAATTTAACTCGACGCATATTGTTAGAGACTAAGAGATCACTCGCTGTAGATAAAGTAACCGGTGCCACCGGTGCACAAAGATCCTTCAGTCTAAACAGTGAACATAGCGGATCATGATCGCTCTCTATGCATGCTTGTATGGTCAAATCCTCAAAGGTATACCATAAATTCAGGCTGACTAATAGTCAATACGGCTGGAATGGTAACCATTATTAAAGGTATCTGAGCCATGTCTGTCTGAGATGGATCGGCCATTTGCTGCCCTAAGGCCATGCTCCAGACACAGAGCTTTTAGTTGAATTGCAACCTCGGTCCATCGTTTAATCGGATTTATTTCGAATGCTGGGACTCCCCAGTATTCGTCCTCTTCCCTCACTAAGTCATTGTCTTCATTATCAAGCGGTTCAAAAGTGGTATTTAGATCACCAACAACTACAACACCAGATTCCCCAAGAAGGGTATCTAACAGTCGACCCAGGGCATTAATGGTTTCTGATCTCCATCCCCCACTCAGGCCTCTAGCGTATACATTCATTATGGCACAAGTTCCAAGAGGCCTAAGCGTCACCATGAGTGCAAGAATGTCATTGGAATCAAAGGGTAGGACCTGGATCTTAAGACCTATGTCTTGTTTGACCCAAATTGTGAGGCCCCCTGATGGGCGGCCCCTAACACCCCAGGTATCAGGAATGCAATAATTTAAATAACGCTGAAGAAAAAGTGGGTCAGTTGACCAAGTTTCCTGAAAGGCACATATATCATGTTTTTCTATACATTTATTCCAGTCAGGGCATCGCCCCTATTTCTCAGCCCCGCAATGTTCCATGATAATATAGAGATGGTACGCGATATTTGATGTGTATTATTAATCGGTGGAGCATTGGAGGGTACAAGACCAGAATCGTGGTTGGACTGTCTCATGACCCAGTCGGGTTGGTCTGTCCTGATTGTGGGATTCCCTATAGAAAGTGTAGTAGGTGAGTTGCTGGTACATTCTGTCGGAGCTGCCAATGTACAATACCCATTGGCCGGGGAGTGCCATCAATCTATCTCGCTAAGCGTAGACGCAGATTGATAAAGGGCTGCAGGGCTTTTGGGGATAGGTTTGGTGTTTCCTTCAGGGGGGCTAAGTTTAAAACAAATTGCTGTTACGAAAAGGTGTTGTGTCCGTAGATCGTAAGCTATCCGATTTTCAGCCAAATCTTGGTGTGTTAGGGTTAGAGCAATGACATCCATTTCAACCCCCAGGGTGGAATATCGTTTAGCCCCAATAATGTCGTCCCTTATTATGGCACGCATCCCTGCACTTGCTGAATCCAATGAATGGATTTGTTAATAAGGAAAACCTCATCCTCTGTAGTTAATCTTGGTGCGGGCTTGGGTACACTGATCATATATATTGTCAGTTTCTGCACTGAAATAATGCCTCTGCTGTGCGGTGAGGGATACCTATCGACATGCGAAAATGAGGTACTTGTTGGTAGAGCCGTCGCTGGTTTTGAAGCTGGAGGATTTAGGTGCACCATCCTATTTGGTTTGTCCCCACCCTGCCCATTCAAAACGCTGTGGGCTCCTATAGCCCTTCCAGTGTTTATCTTGCTGGCGCTATCACCACCAGCAGCATTAGTGAGGCCCGAAGGACCCACTATCGGTGGTCGTGTGTGGTGCTGCCCTCCCAAGTCATGTACCGTGGAAAGGGGTTTACATCCTGATTTGTTTTTTAGTGTTTGAACTTCGTTATGCACCCTATTGAAGGATTCGGATAGCTGACCCACAGCTACCTTAAGTGCTTTTATTTCTTTAGTCAGATTCAGTAACTGAGCTAATAGTGAGTTCGGCACAGGGGGGTCACTACTTATAGGTTTTAACTGAGTATCTATGATTTCTCTACAAGGGTCCGTTTTCCCCCTTCTACGTGGGGCAGGGCTAATCATTAAGTTTGCCTTTCTTTTTAATCGTCTTTTAATCTTAGGCCTCTCTTTGATTGACTCGCTTCTGATTTCATTTGACTCGTCCAAAGTAACTCCCATATTTAAGAGTGGGGCATAGCTGTTACTACATTGAACGATGGAGAGGTCATATACTGATACTACCCCTTCTGTGGCTGTATTTCCAACTACATTCTGGGTAGAACTATGAGCAGCTGTCTGACTATTCCCATCATTCTCGCTATTAGAATGTCGCCTATTGTGGCCATTGAAAATGCTATAAGTGGGCTGCGTGCTATGTGCTGGGACGAGGGTGTGTTAGATTCGAGGATACCTTCACATTCAGATAAAAGACTGTCAATGCGGTCAAGTAACCCCCGCCCCCTTCTTTATATCCCTCAGTGCTAGCCATGGCCTTTTTACTCTTCTTCGCACCCTTTGGCTTCATAGCTTACGCACCCTCCACCTTAGCCTTTTGCTTTCCCATTCTGGGACTATTAAAAGCCACACAGGGATGTTTCAGATGCAAAGTCCCAAAAGGATATTGTAACAGAATGCCACTGTAGGGCAGCAGTATACAGTACCTTGTTCCTTAGGGAGGAAATCGATGAAAAAACAGGCTTGCACAGCGGTAAAACAAAGGTCAAAGGGGTGGCCCAGCCCAGTCTCCTCTGGGCTTCGCCCGGGCGCAGCCCGGGAACACCCGCGCGCATCCAGCGCTGCGGGAGGCCCATCTGTGTTTTCAAAGCGCCTCAGGGCGCGCCGGAGCGGTGTCAGAGGCGGCTCGCCGGCCACTTGGGATTCTGGGGCTTGTGGTCCCCTCACGCTCTGGTCAGAAACTGGCTAGGCGTCCCGCGCTGCAGGCGGCCCGTCGGTGTTTTCAAAGCGCCTCAGGGCGTGCAGGAGCAACGTCGGAGACGGCTCGCCGGCCGCTTGGGATTCTGGGGCTTGTGGTCGCCTCACGCTCTGGTCTCAAACTGGCTAGGTATCCAGCGCTGCGGGAGGCCCGTCGGTGTTTTCAAAGCACCTCAGGGCGCGCAGGAGCGGTCTGATTCACAAAGGTAAACTTACATATTTGTGTAAGTTTGCCTTTTTTTCTAATCACAAACCACAAGTTAATAGAACGTTTACGACTACAGAGACTCTGGAGTCGGGGAGGAGAACTCTTACAGAAAAAGACACAGCAGGCCTACAGAACCTAAAAACCTGGAATAGAAGAACTATTTTTGGTTCTGCCCTAGGTTTAGCATTGGATTCCGATGTGAGGAAGGCAGGATCGGGAGCAAAGTTAATTCAGCATGAGACAGGAGGGAAATGGTCTCAAATGAAGAGGTCAGAACATAAAATGTATTGGAGATGACTGTAGGGTTTAATGCAATCCAGAGCTTCAAGAATTAAATTCAGAATTGTTCAGTACTGTTGAGGATGAACCATGTGACTGCCATAACTGCAGTAATATATATAAATACGTTGGGGGAGCAGGCCAAAAAACAACTTTCGATGGGAGCAAAAGAAATGTGGCTTTTTGTCTAGAATAAAATGTAGAGATGAGAGCTCAATATTTGCCAGGGGTAGAAAATTGTATAGCAGACTAGGATTCCCAGCATTTGTTAGATTACAGCGATTGGAAACTGAGGAGAGAATTTTTTTTCTAGAGGTCAATAGATTGTGGAGTCCTTTGGAGGTGGGTCTTTTTCCTTCTCAGTTGGCTTTCCAGTTGAAGAAGTATTTCAGCTGACGTCCAGGAGCCACAGCTCTGGATGTATTCAATTAGAATTGGAGAGATGTAATTGTTAATGCTTTTCCACCTTTGTCAATGATTCAGAGGGTCTTACTTCTGGTGAGGAGACAATGTTGTCAGGTGGTATTATTAACTCAGTTTTGGACAAGTCAGGTTTGGTTTCCATATCTTTTAGAATTAGTAATAGAGGAATCATACATGATTCAGGCATCAAAAGGACTGTTAATGGGTAAGGAAGGAAGGAGAGGAGCATCCTTTGGTGGTCTTGGGCATACTCAGCCCACTTTCTGCAAATTGACGCAAGGCACTGCATTGCAGTGCATTCAACAGCTTTGGGTGCTTTTGTCTACAATCCAACGTACATCGCAATTTGCATTGGATTGAAAATACCACCACTACACTTTGTGTTGAGTTTGCGTTAAAAAAGTACCTCAAACTTGATGCAAAGTCTTTGTAAATCTGAGACTAGGAGGCTTGCTTTTTCATTCCGTGTTACACTCTTGCAAATGTTAAAAATCTAGTCAGGATATTTTATTTATAGAAACTATCTAAAAACATTGATTCAGGAATCAAATGTATGCTTTGTATCTATAAAATAGACTGAAAGAGCACAATAGTGTTTGGTAATTTATTTCATGAGTTGTACAGTAAAAGTTTTTTTTCTTTAGTGTTGAGAGCTAACAAAGAGGAGTTAAGATGAGGTTTAGAAGATTATTTTTCCAGAGAAGATAATAATTCTGAATAAATGGGAACAAGGATGAATGTAGAATTAATCAAAAGAGGTAGAGAGAGGGCAGGAGGTGTCTATTATAGGATTTCTGAGTTCTAGATCTTATTGTGTTGTCATCATAATGTTCTACATGGAGTGTTATATGAAGTGCTGCAGATCAGTAAATAAAAGGAAATAATTCAAAATGCTAGCCTGCTAGTCTTTTATAAAATCCAGATCCTCCTGTTACAATAGCTTGGAGAGTCGCCATTTTCATGACTAATTTTCCTGAATTTCACAGGTTACTACTAAATGATAATTTAGCCCCAGAAACCTGTGATATTGCATCAAGACGCTTTCAATATAGTAACATTGGTTTTACTAAACCTTATAAAGCTTTATAAAAGCAGTGTACAAAAAGCACTTACTGTTATAGAATATGCAGATATACTAAATAAAGACTTCTGACAGGTGTTAGAGGAAGTGACTATGAGGCAAGAGGAAATACACCGATATGCTTGATAACAAAGATTTGTTTGATAGAAAAAGGAAAGAGGGAGGACTTTAAAGCTGAATCGCACTAATGAAGCCTATCACAGTTTGAGGTTATAAATCACTTTAAAGAATTGTAACAACTAGTACTAATAAAATACTATACCTGGAGTATATGTTACAGTTTTCCACTGCTCTCACAATTTCTCTATGTTATATAGAAACGTAGCTCCCGGGCATCTTTCACTTTTACATTGTCAGCAAAGCTCTGATCATCCATGAGATGGTCTAATTCTTTCCTCCTCAGTTGACTGTTTATTATTATCTCTTATTGTTTCCAAACCCCAAACTCAGCTAGTGTTAAGTGAATGACATCATGTAATGTCCCAAATATTTAAAGATGAGTTGAAGATTTAGTTACCCTGCTTTTCATCATGTGGTTTTATGCGCATTTTAGAGAACTGCTGTAGTATTCACACCTTCAACATCTAGGAAATTTGCAAAACCTTAAAAGTCAAAAGCCTTGGAGTCACCATCAATTCCACCCTATCCCTCAAAACTAACAAATACTTTGATTATTCTGGAACAGACATGTTGAAATTTCTAAAACATATGCACAGCATTCTACCTGAGGCCGACCTAAAAGTGTTCAATAAAACTAAAGTGACTGTAACCTAAAAGAGTCAATAAAAGTAAAACTCTCAAGAACTGGACAATTACATAATTTTAGAAAGTGCCAAAAGTACACTAAAGGGATCCTCAAATATCAACTTTTTGTAGGGTCATGGGCAGTCTGTGTTTACTGGTAAGTATGGTGTGTTAATACTATTGTTTACCACTAGCATTATATTGCCACCAATACATCACACTCCAATTTGGTAACTATGTTACCTTTTTGTGCAGTTGGCTGTCCAGGATTGGGTGAGAAGTCAGGACCTTTTCTTTGATATCATAGGGGCTCAGAAAATTATGTATAGCATGACACGATAAATAATACACAATCAATGTCAACTCAGTGCTGTAACTTCTAAGAAGATTAGCAAGTAAGATTAGGATTTTAGTAAGAGGCATGCAAAACAAAAATTAAATTATGATACTCAATGAAAACCAGAAGACGTTTGCAACTTCTGGGGTCAGGATAAGCTTCATATATTTTTATTGTGTTAAAATACTAAATGCTAGACCTATTAAATAATGCTGAGCAGTGTTATCTCATGGAGCAGTGTCCAGTTTAACATTGTATTCTTCAGAACTCACCAGACTTAACCTTAAATTTGTATAGACAACAAATCAACAGAACAAAGGTTCCAAAAAAGCAAGTAGTTGTAGAATTGGGATAATATGTCCGGTGCTTTGACTCTTATTTCTCTGCCATCATGCAACTATATTGTTTTTTTATAAAAAGGTGGTCCCTATGGGGCAAGTGTAGCCCTTGACTTCCACTGCAAAGTGTCAAGAAGGGGATACAAACACCTCTAACACAAATAACTTAGCATTACATATTTATTTTTTTATTTTATTTTAGTAACTTTTTCTTTGTTGACAGTGAGAATTAAAACTTATATTTGCTCTATCGAACACAAAGTGCTCCAAAAAAAGGGGGGCAACGGCACAGAGAAAGTGACTATAAGTGCATAAAGTGCATACGTGCTATGTACAGAAATATATACATGTGGCTGATAGGGATAATAGAGGGTTAGAGATCAACCCCCGCTAAGCGAGTGTTGATAGCCACCATCAGTTTCTTGAAAAACAGTCCACATATAATGTTTTTGGAGAAAAATGGAGGCAGCACCAGGGAATGAAGTCACACTTTAGTCAATATGGTCTTTTCAAATTTCTTTATTCTTCTTTAAGATAAAAGACGACAGGACAACAGCCAACGCGTTTCGTTCCTTTTAAAGGAACTTCATCAGGGCTGAAATCAACATGAAACAGTACATAAATAACCACATACAAAATACATAAGACCGAATGCACACAGACATAAATATGATCCACATAACATATAATTTATATATATATATAAGACAAAGACATACTGTTGCACCTATGGCACTAAACAAAATATTACCATAAAGTGCAAGGCTAAAAATATACTTACACAAACATTATCTACAAATACACTGTGAATGACAAACCATCATGATTACCACAACAAATATATACATTAATCATAAAAGCTTTAAACGCGATTGGATACCTCAATCCATCTACCTATTGTAACAGAGTTATACATATAAAGATAAACAAATACCCAAAAATAAATATACATATATACATATACAATAACCAAGAAAGATAAACATAAGGAAGGAAAGAGCACACACAAATAATGTCTGAGATAACACTCATAATTAAAAGAAAAAAACGAGAGAAAAAAACAAGGAAGAAAAGGGAAAAGAAAAAGAAAAGGAAAACGTGGATGTGATAAAAGGGGGGAGGGATAAGAGAGTACTCTCACCAAAAAGTTCCTGTGCGGACAAAGTCCCACTCTGTATGTAAAGAGGTTAGTCAGCCCCACGATGCGGACAACGTTAAATCTAATTCCAGCCAGAATAATCTGAGGAAATATATGTAAAAGACACACATGTTTTGTAATCGCAGTTGCCTCAGTATGTCAGTACCCCTGATTCCAATTTTAGATAGAAGTACTACTTTCAATTATTAAGTTTGTTATAAAGAGCGACAACACAACTGTACATTAATAAATAACAAATGCCATCCAAAAATCTATATAAAAACGCACACGCATAATGTCATATATACTGCCAATTTTGGTCTCACTCTAAGCGATGTCGGCGCAATATTCCGACTGAATAGAAATAGGTGTAGAGGATCCCTCGAAAGTATTCGGAGGTATCTACATGGTTAAAAGATCTAAAAAAGCCCGGCACAAGAAAATCTAAAGAGATATTTCACAGAGACAGTTTAATTACTGTGTCAAGAAGTCTGCATCAGAAGGTATTATAGATTAACATTGAGGATACCGCTTACTTGTAAGTGCACAACAGTGTCCAAATGCACAGGAATAATATTGGTCAATTAAAGCGAATCCCAACCTTCCACAATTTATTCGTATCTTATAAATAACATTGTTTGCAGCGTTAAGCATGCCCCTCTGTAATGTCTCTTATGATATGTCGTGCTGCGAAAAAGACATAAAAAACACACTTCTTGCTAATGTCGGTTAGATAAGTCCCTGAGTTGGACATAGTTACCCTGTACGTGACAGCGGTATTAACCCATAATACCAAAAGTTCAAAGCACATACCAATCCTCACATGCCCCCACTGTCAGAGCGCCAAACAGTAAATCGGAACTCCTAACTTCAGTTACACTAGTTTCAAAGTAACCCGACCCTCGCCGTCCCAAATGACTTACCCCATAAGCCTTGTATTACGGCAGCAGCAGGTATGCCCAAACCAACAGTAGAAAGAGCAGCAAACAGCCAGATGGATTCCCGGCATTTTTAAAGTATCAACGGGGAAGCGTGCCGTATACATGTGACGTCAATAAAGGTCACGAGTTATACAAAGACGCCTAATCTCGGCATACAAGGGCGCCATATTTGAATACTTAGTAAGCCACCAACTTATTAGGCAAAATGGGATTCCCTAAAGCGATAAGGCCAAGTACGAGTAAATATATACAACACCGAATTTACATGCAATATAAAATCACACCAGGACCGATTCTCACAATTTCCACAACGAAACGTTCCCATATATATGCGATGTCAAAATTGATCATGCGCTGCACATACTCCCAGGGCACCATATTAGAGTGGATAGTGAGCCGATTTGGTAGGTGGATGAAAGTTAAACCATATGAAGTCCTTTAAGGCGGTGGGGCCATAGTAAAGTGACCAATGGGAAACCAAATTCTAAATGATATAGAAAAGGGGATATGCACAGGAGAGCAAAATAGACAGATATCGGGCATGTGTAAACAGGGCCAACAACGGACTTAAAAGAAACCAAGAGAGATATAAATAATTCCAAACGGCAGTAAAGGCATGTTAGCATGCTAACGAATTTATAAACCAACCAGTACTACACAAGATCACACACGATCTCCAAGCAAATGGAGAAATGTGGTGCACATGATGCAGCGCTCCAACGTATCACTCACAGGAGGAGAAGCTGACTCACATGGTCAATGAGTCTCTACCGGGCAATCAGTGGCTATTCACCCTACAAGCCAAACAATGCGAAAATACAACCACCAATTGGGCATATCGCTCCAAACGCCTGAGGATGATTATCCAGAGTTGTTAACAAAACTTCCAAGTAATGTAAACAATTCCAGTGAGGTTCGTAAAAGACATTATTATTTACATTTAAAATTATATATGTACATCAATGTGCACGCAATAGCACACCAACTCAAAAGATTCAAAAAATTGTACAGGGGGTAAATACTTGTATATAACATTACGAAAAAAGCTGAAAGCAGAGAACATAATTTCAAAAGCCATTTCAGTATCTATTGTAGCCAAGCGGATAGAAAGAGGCAAAGTGCCAAGAGGCCGACAGACATGAAAAGAGCAGAAAACAGAGAATACCGTGTGGGTTGCCAGATAAGCCTTCTAAATTCAGTACCCAACCCGCCCTGTTAAACACATAGGGGGCTTAACTCACGGTAGTCCTATTCCAACATCCATATTAACAAAAAGTAGTGCATTTCATCATCTGTATTGTGACCAAACTGTATGGATTGTAGACGACAAATCCATTTGGACTCAGCCTGTCTGAGCAACAGTTCCCTATTCCCTATAGTAATTGTAACACTACACATGTTGTCTACGTTCTTGGGTGCAAATGTGGAAAGATCTACGTGGGCAGTCCCATACGCCCATTGAAACTTCGCGTTCAGGAGCATCGTAGGGCGATTATTGGCAGGGATTATAGATATCAGTCCCGGCTCCTGGAGGGAGTTCCGCCGGGCGGTGACGTGCGGCGGGGGAGGGGCAGGGTGGGGGGTAGTAAAAACCGGAATCCGGCCGAATCCAGGTAAGTTAGCAAATAAATAAATAAAACGAATTTCGTAGCGCGCGCTGCATCGCCTTGTGTTTGCTTTGTTCGCCCTAAGTTGGCAGGGTATGCCCAGACGTGGGTCCCTTGCTCACTTTGCCACTGGATTCAAGCTAGCCTGGCTGATGAGGGCTGTTAGCCCGAAACCGGTCCCAGGATGCTTGTTTCCGGTTCAGGGAAGACATGGCTTGGCAGTTCGGGCTGGACTGTTCCCATGAGGCACAGGGTCAAGACTGATTTGCATATAGCTGTGTCTGAACTGGGGTGGCAAAGTGAGCTAAAGAATGATGATGGATTCAACCCAGATCTGGGGGTGAGTGTTTGAAAAGTTTCAGCACTCCGTCCATCATCTCCTTGTGTTTGCCTTGTTTGCCCTAAGTTGGCAGGTATGCCCAGACGTGGGTCCCTTGCTCACTTTGCCACTGGATTCAAGCTAGCCTGGCTGATGAGGGCTGTTAGCCCGAAACCAGCCCCAGGATGCTTGTTTCCGGTCCAGGGAAGACATGGCTTGGCAGTTCGGGCTGGACTCTTCCCATGAGGCACAGGGTCAAGACTGATTTGCATATAGCTGTGTCTGAACTGGGGTGGCAAAGTGAGCTAAATAATGATGATGGATTCAACCCAGATCTGTGACTGGGGGTGAGTGTTTGAAAAGTTTCAGCAGTCCGTCCATCATCTCCTTGTGTTTGCTTTGTATCCACTTCTTGACACTTTGCCGTGGAAGTTAAGGGTTACACTTCCCCCATAGGGACCACCTTTTTATAAAAATTATCCGGCCCAGGTCCCTGGGTTACTGGGTTGCCCCTTTTGTTTCAGAGATCATGCAACTATAATCTGTCTCCAGCACCAGAACTTATCTCATAGGTAATTGAGATTGAAGAAGTATACACCCTAATTATGGGTGGGGGAACATCGTGGATGCCCCTCTTTTCAATAGATAAAGGTTCTGCTGCCATGTATGCCTTGGTAAAAGGTAGTGCACTTTCAGTGGGCCGTAGATTGCTGAGTCCACTGGAGGAAAAACATAAAAGAGATCAAAATAAAAGATACGTAGGTTGGAAAGCTTTCCCAAGCCTTGCATCAGATTTGTGTCCAAACATCAAACTCTTGCCACCCGCTTCCATTTCAAGCGCTCATCTTTCGGGGACTTATCATGATGGTCTTTGCTGCCATAGTGCAATTATAGCTTTATTTTCAGACAGCATGGCTCAGTAACAGAAAGAGGCCGATCATCTTCACTGTTTCGGAGAAGTACTATCTGAAAATAAAGCATTAACTCAGAAAAATATCGATTTAAACAGTCACTTTACTCGCTACAGGCGACAAAAACATGCGCCCGTTCCGCCCTGCCAGCAAAGCCCATCAGTGGACGATTATTTGCAATCCATGACTCCACCCATCAGAAAACACTCCCACTAAATCAGAGGAAGTGACCTCATTCCCTTTATTGAAAAACTAAAGCTTGACTATTTTAAGAAATACCTTGGGACCTGATTTAATGTTAGTAATTAAAAGTCATGATTTCTATGAGTTTGAAAATCCAATCATTAGCACCCAATACACGAATTAGAAGGTTGTTCCATCACAATCAAACTCTCACTCTAATTTGATAATGTTTTCATGTAGTCTTGAACTGTTTTATCTTAAGATCTCTTTATGCTCTGAAATATATTGCACCTTTGCAAAATACAGAAAAAAAAATTTTTTAGCCAATCCCCTGCATGGTTCATGCTTGCCAGCTGTCAGCACTGGCTTTCCTATATTAGTTACAGCCTATGTTGAAGGGTTTATAAGCTTCATTGAAGCTGCTCTCGAAAATACTGCCAATTAACTAATTGAATTTCGCAGCCAAGGGATTTTTTCACACTGAACGTATAAACACGCGCTTTAGCTAAATACAGTTTACTCATAGACTAGTAAAGTTCTCTATCACATGTTTGTAACGTTATAGGCTAGTGATCACATTGCCGTGTATGGTATTGGTGCACTGAACTGCCATCTGATTATGTGATTGTGCGTTTATTTATTATAGGTATTTAAATAACGCCCCCAAGCGCAAGATGCATGCGCCGAGAACGCATTAGAGCTGCTCGGACGCATAAAGCTATCTGCGACCTAATGCATATCGTTCTACACCTCCATAAAAGTTATTTCTTTTGCACTGCCGGCTATTTTACTTTATGCACATTCAAATATCAATATTAATTGATTTACATAGAGAACATTAATATATACAGAAGCCCCAGGCCAGTGCCTGCAAATGTTATTTAAAGGCGCATGAGCCTTATTAACACAACACAAATTAAATAATTGTCCCTTTCGAATCTGTTAAAGTATTTGCATTCACGTAGTTTTCTCTGATACCAGCTCTTTTCACGTTCAATTTTATCTTATAAGATGCATTGCCAAGTAGAGTAAAATTAAGGTATCATTGCATGTTCTACATTTTCCTAGTTTCCACGGTATTTTGTGGTGATAGTTGCTGCAACTGGATTCATTTTCCTTCATATGCTCGGATACAATTTAAGTGGACTTCCTGCTCTCTCACAATTTCTGCAGGATTGGCAGGATTAATTAGTGACTACAGGAATTACTTTTGACAACACTTGCTGTATAATTCTTGCAGGACTATGCAAATAATTCAATCAATACCAGGTAATCTCAAGTAGAGGTTTGGTGGAAGTATGTGAGTTGTGATCGTAGACTCATCAACATTTTCACAAATCCTTAAGATTTACTAACACTTTGCACCAGGTTTGTGTCACAAAAGTGATGCAAGCTGACACAATGTGCAGAATTGGGATTGACTTCCTAGTACACTTTGGGGCAGATCTACAAGAAAGTGCCGCAGCGCGGCACCGCAAGCCCTTTGGCTGCGCCACGCTGGTGCAAGGATGCCTGCGCCATGGGGAGATTGTGTTTGTGCAGGAAGGGGCACCTTGCTGCACAAAAACAATCACTACAGGCATTTTCCTCTTTCAATGCGTGCTGTAGAATGCAGCACGCATTGAAAGAGGAAAAAATCGAGGAGAAATTAAAACATTTCTCCTCGTTGCACCTCGCTACACAACCCCTAGGGTGGCGTAGCATACTGACGCATTTCCAGGTTTACGAATCCTCATAAATCTGTAAATGTGTCTCGTTCCATGGGTGTTGCGTGGGAACACCCACAGCAACACCCATGGAACGCCCCTTTCACGCAAAATGCTGCGTGTAAAGGGGCCATATTTACAAGGACAGGAAAAGCCACGCAGGGTGGCTTTTCCTGTCCTTGTAAATATGGGGCAGGGAAATGCGCTGCCAGTGCGTCACAAAAAGTGACGTACTGGCAGCGCAAGGGGCTTGTAAATCTGCCCCAATGTGTTTTGTGCTGGAAAACAGCCCTAAAATAATGTAAAGTAGTACTACTTGCTTCTTTGCCCTACCTTCTGCCAATGGGGGGTATCATGAGTGGTGAAAAGGCAGCTGCTCGCAATCACACATGGTTTTTGACGCAAAGCCCTCTCTACTAAAAAAAAGGTGCACAAGGCTTTGCAACAAACAAATAGGCCTCTTCGAGGCTGGTGTAACATTGGAGAAAAAGTTTTGTTTTTTCTCTAAACTTCAGTTTGAGTTTCAGTTGATGTTCTCAAACTCCAAAAGTTTTAAACTATGTCCAAGTATAGTATTTTATACTGGAAGGGTACTTTTCCAGTAAAAACCTATGCTGGCTTCACGCAGACACCCTGGTACTATGATGCAATGGTGTGTGCATGGCACATGACAGCCTAAAGTGCACTAGTGCAGGAGATGACAGCAGCATTGCCATACCTTAGTTGACATGGCCCTGTCCTATTCTCTCTTCCTTTCTCAAAATGCAGCACAACTTTGTTTGCTGCACTGCGTTGCGCGGAATGTTAGTAAATCTGTCCCAAAATACTTTCAAGAGGTGGATTACACCAACTTGGCTACAATGTTAACAAAGAGAAATAGATCAGAATTGGACAGAAAATTATAGATCTATTGGAGTTTTAGAGGAGGCTCCAGGAGACCCTTAGTCCCAGATTTAGTGAGAGGCTTGTGCAACAGTGGGAGGGTTAGAGTGCAAAACAAAATCAGCCCTGGCAAAAATGATCACACTAATCCCATATTCCAGGAGGTGGCAAGTAGAATGGGACTTTGGGGACTTTCATGATCGGATTATGGCAGCGCCTCCTGCTGTGAAAGCAGTCTTCTAGCCGCAGCCCACCGGGAAAATGTCAGAGTAATATAAGTGAACATTAAGTTGTGCTTTGTGAAATAAAGTTGTGCAAACAGCCGTGCCGAGCAACCTTCTACTGCAAAATATATTTTGAGCTGAAAAGTTGATTGCAGCACAAGATGGCTTTGTGCCACAGAGTGCCAACCCCATTTTTCCTCTATACAAAGGCCTGTAATGGGGTGGGAACCGTGCAACACCCATACGTTTTCACGCAAAGCCAGTTCAACCAAAAAAGCGTGACCTAGGTTTGCATGAAATAATAAAGACAAATGAAACTCTGTGACATTCCTACATGTGAAATATGTACTTACAGCAAAATTGCACATTTTATGTGGCTCATTGTAACCTTGTCCTCACATTAAAATTTGTACTGAAGGGGGCACCTTAAGTACAAATCTTACTTAATGTAGAATTTGGTGGAATTGTGCAATGTATGATGCTAAAACCGCTTTTTAGCACTAGCGCAGCCAATGTCACAAGTTTTTACTATTTGCACAAGAAGGTATTTTTTACATACATTTCTATTCCCAGACACCTAAGATAAGGGTACAGAATTCTTTACTCCAGGTTTCTTTTTTTTATAACACGTTTTGCTGTTTTTACAAATCAACATGAACAATACCAAATATCACTATGGCCTCAGGGGCCTTAGGTTTGATTGCCAGACAATATGCATAGAAACAATTAGTGCTGTAGGAGCAATATATAACACCCATTCCAGTATCATATGGGTACAAGTATTGTGGAAAAGTGTAAGTCGTGCTTTGAATATCAGTTTTCCATTGCAGCACAGCAGTCCATGTCCCTAACCCATTCCGGTAGTGGTGGGGCTCACTCTCCTCTCCAATGCCCAAACCAGGTCTCTCTTAGCCACCAAATAGGCTGTATGCAATGAAGGCACAGGTGGTTCAGGACTCCCTCATTGTAGCCATGATCCCCAGTAGTATAATTTTTGGGTCTAGGGCTAAAGGCCTGCCCAACACCCGCCCAATCAGTCTGTTGACCTCTTGCCAGTACAGTTGCACAATTGGGCATTCCCAAAGTACATGCTAAAGGGAGCCCAGAGAGTGGAAGCACCAGAGACACTCAGGCCCCTGGGCATGCGTCATATGCCAGAGTCTTGCTGGTAAGTAGTAGATCTGATGAAAATACTTAAATTGTATTAGGCGAAGGCGCATAGAAATTTCTAGCATGCTAGGGACCATTTTCACCTCAATTCACTTCTCATCGTCGAGGACACCCACATCCTCCTCCCACCTTGCCTTAAGGGTCATCAGCAGCACCAGCTTGTTAATGACTAGGGACTTATGTAAGCATGAGATGCCTACCCATCTCAGATCATCTGCTATCAACTTACATTCTAAGGGTTAAATTCTGGGCGGGTGCCCAGTTTCTCCCTGTAGCCTTCCAGAACATGTCGTAGCTGGAGGTACCTATAAAACTGAGAGGAGTGTAGATGAAATTCAGTTGCCAGCTCGTGGAATGATCTTATGTGTCCCTCAACCCAGATGTCTCCTGTGCCAGAGGTATGTTGCCCTCGTAAGGGTACCAAACAATTTCATGTGGCGGAGTGCCATACCAGCACCTAAAGGGGCCTTGGGAGTTGGGTGATAGTGAGTGAGGGGGGACTTACTATACAGCAGTTTTAGTAGATCATATCGGTGCAGCAGCTCTAATTCCAGCTTATGAGTGGGGTCTCCTCTATCTGCTTGGAGCCAGTCGTTAATATTGCCCAGTAGTGAGCCCAATAGTACAATCTAACATCTGCCTAACCTAACCCCACCTCACATGAGGCAACCGACAATCCTAAAAAAAAAACCTGGGTGTTTTACCAGCCCCAAGAAAACTGGTAGCTTGTGCCTGTAAATCTGTAAAGAATGTAGGTGGTAGTGGGTAGGGGTAGTGCTGTAAGATGTACAGGAAGCGAGGAAGGGACACCATCTTGAAGAGCACACCCGGTCCTGCCATCAAAAGAGGCAACCTTGGCCATTCCCCCATATCCCATTGTGTCCTAACCAGCAGTGGGGCAATGGTTAGTTCTTATATCTCTGTTGGGTGAGGGCCACAGTCATGCCTAGATAGTGAAAACTATTGCCCACCACCCACAACTGAGAATCTCTCCCCCAGTCTACTGCTCATCATATGGGTACCATTGCTGACTTTCCCCCAATTAACTTTGAGCCCCGATGCCCCCCCATATATCATCAGGATCTCTATGATCCGCGGGATGGTGTCTTGTGTTCTCTGAAGGAAGACATCTGCATACTGAGAAAAGAAATCCTCTTCACTCCCCTTCCACCCAAAGCTGCTAAGTCTAACATCCATCTGGATGCGCTCTGTCAGAGGCTCTATCACAAGAGCAAACAATAGGAGGGAAAGCGTGCAGCCCCTTTCCATGGGAAATTCCTGCAAGAGGGCTCCATTTACTCAAACCTGGGCCCAAAGGCCTGTGTACAATATGGACACCTACTTTCGAAACCTTGGTCCAAATCTGATTTTTCAGAGGGCAGCCAGGAGATAGGGCCAATATACTGTATCAAAGCCCGGTTCTATGTCCACCAGGAGAAGTGTAGCGTCAACCGAAAATTTGTCAGAGCGGGCCAATGCCAAGTGCAGCCGACAAAACCAATGCCTAGTGCTTCTGTCCAGCATAGAGCCGTTTTGGTCGGCATACACTACCAAATTTATCACTGCGGCAAGGCGCATAGGCAACACTTTAGCCAAGATTTTCACCTCGAGGTGAATTAGAGAAATACGGTGATACAAATTGCATTTCATCTGGGCTTGCCAGGCTTAAGAACAGTGGCAGCTCCTTCGCCAAGGCGGAGGAGCGTTGCCCCACTGAGCAGGTCGAAAAAGGAAAAAATAAAATGATAATAACTCATTGTTATTATCATTTTATTTTTCCCCTTGCTCAGCTGGGTAGGGGTGGGGTTGCTCTGCTCACAGAGCAGGGCAAGGGGGGAGTGGTTTGCCCACTACAGAACATGAGGCTTTGGCCGACCGTCTCGGACCGGCGAAACCATCATGCACACTTTGCATGTTCTCCATGCAGGCTGCATTACAGCCTGCATGGCGAACATGCCCAGCCTCCCATTCTCTGGCTGAGCACCAAACCACAGCACTCAGACCAATCACAACGCTGCATTGCAGCGTTGTGGTTGGCTATCGGGAGGCTGGAAGCTGGGTGCATCCTGCTTCCTGCCCTGAAAGCGGGGAAGAGGACCGAGAGGAGGAGGCAGCGGCGACGGCGGGCGGCAGACAGGTAAGTGTGTATTTTAATTTTTTCATCCCCAACCCCGCGACCCAACTCCCCACCGCCTTTAAATACCAGCCGCTGATGCGTGCACTCCAGTTTTCAAGTGCTGCATGATCAGTGGAATACATAGTTCATGCAGTGCTGGCTGGGGACATTTTGCCCCCTTGCGAAATTGTGCTTTTTCGAGACCATCCTTGCAGCAAACAGAAATATTACTGAATAATGGAATGTGGGTCTTGCAGACATCATATTGCATATTTTTGCGAATCGGGAATGTGGTAAGATATCGACCTCACTCTTCGCAACACCCCTACAAGATGATAATATTCAGAGACACTTGCGGATAAAAAACCACAATTTAAAAAGGCAAAATATGTGGCCACAGCAAATGCGCAAAAGAGGAAAATAATTTAGTGAATTGCCTCATAATTTATATGGGTTCACATCAAGGTACAGGAGACACATCTGGACAAGTTCATAGTCAAATGAAAAAAATACCTGGCACTCACAGAACAGAAATATGATTTGTTTTTACTATTGTAGCGCAGCTGTCATGTTCTCTATTGATATGTTCTATTAAATGGCAAAATAATACTTGATAAAAAAACTGAGATTCTTAGTATAAAGCATTTTATATGTTTAAAGATACCCCAATTTAACATAAATAGTATTTGTGGTGTTTCATATAAAACAACTGGAAATATTCTAGTTTGATACAATGGACTCCAAATATCACCTATACTTTGAAGAAGAAATGCAAAAGAGAGAGGTGGGGGATATGTCTAAATGCAAGTGATATAGTCAGCAAATGTCATACGGTGTAATGCGTCGTCACAGGTAGTAATGGAGGGTTTGCAAGGAAAGATATTTTCTGTAACAAATTCAAGATACACAGTCACAGCCTGCACCTCCCATCCACACAATGAGTGTAGTCTGCTGTCCCCTCCCACACCCATTGATGGGTCCCTGGTGGGTTTCTGGGAACCTGTGTGCACCCTCCAAAAGCCGACTTGGTGGGCATATTAAGGGGGATATTTACAACAGAAGTGGCAGAGTGAGGTGTTAGCCATCATGGCTTAACGCCTCACTCCGTCACTTCAGAAATGCAAGGCTGCGCCATATTTACAACAATATGGTGCAGCCTTGCGTTTCCCCCTGCGCTGGTTCTACACTTAGCAGTGTAGCTCCAATGCAGGTGTCTGCATGCAGGGGAAAGATTGTTTATGACAGGAAGGTCCCCCTTCCTGTACATAGACAATCTTTAAATGCCATTTTGTCACTTCTATGTGTGCTGCTTAATGCAGCACACATGAAGTCACAAAATGTCATTTTTTTAAAAGATTGTTCATGTGCAGGAAGGGGGACCTTCCTGTCATAAACAATCCAAGGCTTTTTGCTTTTTCCATTTGTGCTGCACAAGGCAGCGCACGTGGAAAAAGCAAAAACGTGGAGAAATAAAGCATTTGTCCTCGTTTCCCCAACTTAAGATCAGGTTTTCCCTGGTCTTAATTTTGGCACTGCCTCCTATTTACGCTGCCCTTGTAAATAGGGGGCAGAGTCAAAATCAATGAGTGTTGTGGTGGAATGCCCACCGCAACACCCACTGCCCACCCCTGTCACCCTAAGCATAGCGTGAAAGGGGGCCTTATTTACAAGGCAGCGTTAAGCCACATTAAGTGGCTTAACGCTGCCTTGTAAATAAGGCGAAGCCCCTATCGCCACGAAAAAGTCATAAAAAGTGACGTTCCTGTGGCGGATGGGGCTTGTACATATGCCCCTAAGTGTGCTACCTAGGTGGCAGAGTAATTGCATTTCCTTTTTGCTTACATTGCTGCATCTATAGTATCGTACAAAGGGCGTGAAAATTTGTGTATTGTCCCTGTATGTGCTGGACACATCTCATTTGGGTACACCATGCACATGTAGGGATCGTGTGTTATAGTAGCTACAAATTGTACTGGCCACAATGCATTGACTGCCTACTTTTGTATGTGGACAGTGCTTTGTTTCCACTCACCCTCCCAGCATGCCGTTATCTTATACTTAAGTAAGCTTGGCAAAGCCAATGGGTCTGGTATAATTTGCAAACTTTAGGCTTTCCTAAATTTGTCAAAGTTTTTTCTAAAACTGTGAAAGAGAACAACTTTCTGTTTGCAAGTGCACATTGTGCAAGGACAGAATGCACTCAGCCATAGAGAAATAATCCAGTGGAAAAACTGTATTGACCCTGTGCCCCATTCTTATATGATGTGGTGGGCAGAACAAAAATGTGAATGACACCGACTGATCAGTGGATGAAGAGCACTGGCTGAAAGACCGTAAATGTAAGCATATTATAGGTATAACTTCATAAAATTAACAGGTTTTGGCTAACTACACATCTAAAAAGGCTCTAAAACGTGGTTGGCTATGTATCACCTACCATGTGAACATGTTAAGATCAAGGGAGCAAGCAAAATATGAGGGGTAGAAACATCAAATTATTCTATTTTCTATGGATCGTCTGAAAAAGTCGTAAACGATCTAAAGCTACGGGATTGAGGAAAGATCACGAAAGTATAGATATTATTTAGTGGAAAGCCATTTCATTTTTTAAAGTGCTTTTTGAACTGGCATAAATATGTTGTGAGTGAAAATGGCAGCAAGGTTTTACCAAAGGCGCATTTTTATATGCACACGAATACACTTCTAGCAATAAATTAAGAACTGTGAAAAAAGAACTAATTGGAACCATATCTAAAACCTTGCAAGACCCTGTCCAATTTTTTGAATTTGTAAGTACATTTCTCATTAACCAATTACTTTTATTGTAAAATTTAATTCTCCTGCAGGGGAGTTTTCAGCAATTCACAGTTGGCAGTGATTTGGAACATTATCCCAATAATAACCATTTAGGAGAGCTTCATGTGTTTGCCTGTGGGAGAACGGTGTTTGAAAAGGAAATTTGGAACACTTCTCGGGAATGTACATTTTTCAGACAAACTCTACTACAAAAGCATTACCCGCTCCCCCCTTCCATCAGTACTCCATGCTAATATAAATGAATACATAAAAAAAATAAGAAGAAAGGATTTGAAAATACTTTGTCAGAGGAAGCAAGGCATAAGAATTCTGAAACAAATTCTAGAATGAAAGTCGTCTCAATTGTGCTTGTTTGCTGCTGCAATTTTTTGAGAATATATGCATGCAGGTGCCTTTGTGTCAGTCTATGCTGAGGGCTTTGATTTGTTCGCCCTATTATAAATCTGGTCGTTTTCTAGTCATGGCTGCTTAGGTTGTTGCTTAAGGTGCGCTTGCTGCGGAGAATCAATCATGAACCTAGGGAAACGGGTGGTACAACATGAGGGCTTGAAAAGTGCGAGAGGGGAACTAAAATTGTGCACTTCTAGCGCACGAAAATACGATGACTCAGTCCTGTTAGAAACATGCCAGGGATCAAATAACAGGAAAAATATTAAAATAAGAAGTCAAAACTATGGTATAATTTAAAATGGACTTCTCAAAAAAATAGAATCTTTGATTTTTGATCTGTCATGAGCCATCCCTCAGAGGAATGGGATAATGATGTAAATTTCTATTTTATTTTGCTTTAGACCCTTGCATAAAACCCTCTAAAGCTTTTAAAAACCGTGGAAGAATCAGGGGGCATATTAGCAAGGGCACTATCGCCGCTTTAGCGGCACTTTTTGCCGCTAAAGCGGCGATATTTATATCGCCCTATCAGCAAACTGTCTCTAACAGCAGTTAGCGACAGTTTGCGGGAATTAGCGCCCGTTTTTTTACCGCTTTGCATGTCAGCGATATTTATCGCTAATGACATGCAAAGTGGGCGTTCCCGACGAACAAACCTGGGAAACACTCGCTAACAGGCCTATCGCCTATTAGCAAGGTGGCCATGGCCCCAGTTAGCGATGTGAAAAGTCGCGCTAACCGGGGTCATCGCCATTTATTTAACACCTGCAATTAGCAGGTGTTAGCCATACCTAACATGGGGGGGTGGATTATACTGATACGACCACAGGGTCGTATCAGCAAGGTGTTCTCCCTTCTCCATGCAACATCGCTGGTTTTTCAGCGATGTTGGCCCATTTCCCCGCTATCGCTGGAATATTCATCGCCATAGCGCTAATCGTTGCTAATACAGCGTTAGCGTGGCGATATATTCCAGCGATAGCCGGCGATAAAAAAAATCACGCTAAGCAGGGTTAGCGATGATTATCGCCTCTTCTTGCTAATATGCCCCCAGGTTTGTCTGAAAACAGGAAGGTGAAAGAAAAAAAACATGGAAACTTCAGAAGGAGAACATATGCAAAGTGATAGCTTCCCTTTCCGGATGGGTAACAAAGTATGGCATTTTGCACCAACTAAAAAAAATGAGACGTGACACATGCCTAGTGAGTCTTATGTGCAGACTGATTACTTATACAAAGTAATAGAGGGTTAGTCAGTCGTTTATCTAATACTAATGTGATAAACGATAGCTGGCCCATGTGCATTAGCACCCGTTGTACATCCTTCTGTTTTTCTTCCAGAATATCACAGCACGCCTATCAATCAAGTACCAGGGTTCCGAATAAAGGCAAACAGCAAAAAAATAAGACAATTAAAATATTTAGGGGCATATTCACAAGGAGCTATCGCCGAATTAACGGCACTTTATCGCAGCCAAAGTCGTGATAAATTTACCCCCCCATTCACAAGCCGGTGTTAACAGCCCACAGCACCAGTTTACCCGCGATAGCAGTCGCAAAAAACATCGCCACAGAGGACCCTCGCAAATATCGCTAATGAGATGCAGAGTAGGCGTTCCCGTGACAAAAGCAGAGACAACAGCACACCTCAACATTCACAACCACCGGACACATCCGCGATAAAAACACAAACCAGGCGATAAGGCGCGTTAGCACCAGGAAATCTACACCTGCTCTGACCTGATGTAAAGTCGGACGGCAGCCAGCACCACAAAAGGGAGCACAGCCCTGGGCCACATCCCAAGGGCAACAGATGCCATGGAGCCACACATCATGCGGCCCGGACACCCAAGAGAGCCACAACACCCACCGCCACCGCCACCACCCCAGGACCACCCCTCCCTGGCACCCCCCGACCAAAGACATGCCACATCAGCCACACCTAAACATGTACAAAATATTCCGCATGATGCCGCACAATCACAACTGGTGACATGGATGTGTCGTAACAGAAATGACCAGCACACATTCACTTTCGAAGCAACAAATGAAACTTTATTAAAATGAACAACGAAATGAAATGAAGACACATGGCCGCTCCCCTCCGGACAATACGTAGGTCACAGCCTGTAAGACAAAAAACATGATGAGAAGGTGTGTCCTGCGCACATCAGAGGACAGAGAGAGAGCAAAGGAGAGAGAGAGGAAGAGAGGGAGGGAGAGAGAGAGAGAAGAGGAGAGAGAGAGGAAGAGAGGGAGAGAGAAGAGGAGAGAGAGAGGAAGAGAGAGGGAGAGAGAGAGGAAGAGAGGGAGAGAGAGAGAGATGAGGAGAGAGAGAGGTAGAGAGAGGGAGAGAGAGAGAGAGAGAGAGAGAGAGAGAAGAGGCGCGAGAGAGGAAGAGAGAGGGAGAGAGAGAGGAAGAGAGGGAGAGAGAGAGAGAAGAGGAGAGAGAGAGGAAGAGAGGGAGGGAGAGAGAGAGAAGAGGAGAGAGAGAGGAAGAGAGAGGGAGAGAGAGGAAGAGAGGGAGAGAGAGAGAAAGTGCCGCCCCTGCGCACCCAGGCCACACTGCTCACCTGCTGCCACCGGTGTGTCTCCAACCACGTGCCGGTATGTAGGGCAGTTCACCAGGTCACACATCTCATTCAGAGCCGTCAGCTGAAACAGAGCCCAGATACATGACTGGCACAGTACACACACTTGCACAAGACAACATCGCCTGCCCACCCATGCACACCCAGGCAGAGACACCCGAACCCCTCCCGCCGCCCATCGGAGCATGCCCGCCCATGCACACCCAGGCCTCAATGCTCACCTTCCGCCACCGGCGCGTAGACAGGAGGTCCCACCACGTGCCGCTGCAAGCCACAAGCCCGGGGCCCGCGGACATGGCACCCTCCACATCATGCAGCCATGCTCCGCAGGCCACCAGGTCTCACGTTTGGTGCTGGGTCTTGATTACTCCATGGCAGAGGACATATCAGTGCACCCGGCATCATCGCAGGCTGCACACCCGCTCAGCCCAATGGGTGCCACCAACTCTGGCATCCCGGAAGCGACGCCACGGGGCGGTAGGCCCGCGCTGGCTCTGGCCTACACTGTGGTCCAGCAGGGCACACAAGACCTGAGCTGTCCGGACCGCCGGGACGGGGCATCATTGCAGGCTGCACACCCGCTCAGCAGCTCAAGGTGCCACTGACTCAGTGCACCCAAAGTCACCGTCCCGTGGCGGGGTGCCTGTGCCGTCCGCAAGGCCTCGGATGCCACTAACCCTGTGCAACCCCAGTCTGCGCCACGTGGTGATAGGCCCGTGCCGAACTCCAGGCCTCAGATGCCACTAACCCTGTGCAACCCCAGTCTGCGCCACGTGGTGGTAGGCCCGTGCCGAACTCCAGGCCTCGGATGCCACTAACCCTGTGCGAAGCAAGTCATGGGCCCTATATGAGTGCGAACCGTGGGGCGTCCGTCATCCAGTCACCACTGGAAGAGGGGAATGTGACGTCGTCGGACCCTTATGTTGGCGGAGTGACATGGCCTGTGACGCCTGTGCCAGATGGGTGTGGTGTGTGTGAAAACCTGCCCTCAGGGAGTGGCTGTGACATGCTGACAACTAGACCAGTGACCCGCACACCACCAGTGAGTACGGCTGCGACGGGTAGCAATGAGGGCCCCCCCTCGATGCGTAAGCGGAGTGGACTGGCCTGCCATACGCCAGACCAGCGCAGGGCCTGCAACAATGACTCATGGGTTCTGGGCGTGGTCCAGTCCATGTCTGGACAAGGAAGTGACTGATGCGTGTGTCCCTGCTGCAGTGTTCACGGAACCCGCTACACAAGATGCAATGTCGCACCCCCTTACTGGCATACCACAGGATGAACATCATTGACGCAAGGGAAGGCACTGTCCCGACATTCATCCACACATCCACACAGAAATGACGTAAGACATCACACAGCAGTGCGTCACTGGATGTTTATTTGCACATCCAGTGCTGTCATGCAGCTGGAGCGGTACAGGGCAATGCCGAGCACACCACACAATATGGGCCCGTGGAGGGCCAGCCAGTGTCCATCCCGGGATGACCTGTACAGCGGAAGAGGAAGGGTACAGTCCGCAGTCTGTCCGCCGTGTCATTGGTCGTCAAACAGCATGTGGCAGTTCATGTCGCTGTCCAAGGTGAGTGCCTCGGAGTGTATCGGGGGTCAGTGGTAGGTCTTGAGGCCATGTGCGGCACCAAGCAGAAACAGGTAAGGTGGCGCTAATGGATGCTAGTGGCTGACCCTCCAGACCACAGTCCCATCCACGTCCTCATCCCTGGGTGTGTGCCATGCCCCACCTGTGGGTGTTGCAGTGCCGGCTGAGGCACTGTGTGCCACGGACTCATCAGGGGCCGGAGGAGGATAGTCGGCCTCACTGTGTGGCAGTGACACATCAGGTGCCGCAGTGGATACGCCTGCTGCACTGGGAGGCACTGACACACCAGGGGGCGGAGATGTGGATGGTGTGGGGGCAGCAGCATTCATCATCGCCACGCCTTGTGGCAGCAATGCCATGATGAGGACATGCAGGGCATGGTAGATCCCAGCTACATTACGCTGATGTGCACCGGAGGCTGCCATCCTTTCCGCCTCCATCCGCACCATGTCCTCCATGAGCCTCCGCATGTGTGCCAGCTCAAAGCTGGCATCGCTGGGGCCACTGTGAGCGGACAGGTATTCTTCCCTCCACGTCATGACTCCAGCGATGTCAGTCAGGGCTCGCTGGAGACCATGGGGCGGACATAGACACCCAAGGATGGCGTCCAGTTTGGTAGCCATGAGCTCGAACCCCACCCGGACCTGCTCGGCTGTCTCCCTCTGGCCCTCCAGCACACGGTGTTGGAAGGCCATTTGTTGTTCCTGGGGGTCTTGGGAGGGTGCCGGGGCTGTGGGTGCCTCCTGCTGGGTGGTTTGCGTGGTGGGTGGGGTCTCATGGATGTAGCTGGGCTGCCCTGATCCTGGAGGTGAGTTGCGGAGGTGGTCAATGAGGTCTTGGATGGTTTGGATGTCGATGCTGGTGTTGTCCTCCTCCTCTTCATCAGTGAAGAGTGGCTGTGACTGCTCTGCAGGAGGTGTTGAAGATGCCCCTGCGATGTGAACGGGAGATGGTGTATTACAATGTGTCCGCATGTATGTAGCTGCATGGTACAGGTTGACAGTCAGACAGCATGGCATTGTACATTGTGACAGTGTGTGGGTCTGGGCGAGGACCCAGAGTGATTGTGGGTGTGCACTGTGCCCTGCTTGCTTGTGCATGTGTGCCATTGTGGCCATCTCCCCCGTCCCCCCAGTACCTGGTGGTCACTCACCCTGTTGCGGTTGTGTTGTGTCCTGTCGAGCAGTGTCTGGTCCCCCGACTCCGGCCACAGTCTCCACACTGATGACTGTCGACACCAGCTCCTCCATGTCATCCAGCTCCAGCTGTGGCGCTGGGTCCCCACCTCCGGTCTGCGTTGCTGCCTTCAGGTTGGCGGAGAGTTTATCCTTGGTCTTCCGCTTGATGTCATTCCATCGCCTCTTGACCTCGTCAATTGTCCGCTTGTGCTCTCCGACGGCATTCACCTTGTCGACGATGTCCCGCCATATTCCATTTTTGGTGCCCAATGACACGTTGGCGGTGACGAAGAGTTGTTGATGGTGTTCCATCACCTCCGTGACTATGATCCTGTTCGCCTGCGGACTGTACTTGGTCTTCCTGGTCTTCTTGTCCTTGCCCTTCCCTGTCCCCGAGGTCCCAGGCTGGTCGTCCGGGGTGCTTGTGGGGTTGCGCTCGTCCTCTGCGCCTGCTCCGGCTGCCTCCATGGTGCTTGTGTGTTGGTCAGTTTTTGGGTGGGGTTTTTTCCTGATTTTATGGAGGTTTCTGACGCCTGCCAGGTGTGTGTTGAAGGCCTGGCGCTGCTTGTCGCTGGTTTCCTCATCGCGCTTTTGCCCATCGCGTGTTTTTTGGTGTTGTGGTTTGTGTTTTTATCTCCATCGTGGTGGTTGTATCGCGGACTTTGTCCGCGAGTTCGGCAGGCCATCGCATGGTACCGCCTTGTTGTGAATTCCACGTTGACACGTGGATATTTTCCTGCGATGGGCTGCGATATTGAAAGTTGCGTTACGCTACTCTTGCGTTAGTTATCACACGTTCTTGTGAATATACCCCTTAATGTATTTGCCAACAGCCCCAGTTCCATACTCATTGTTTTCACTGGGCTAGAGCTAGCTATGAAGGTTAAAGATTGTAGGAGCTTCAAAGTACTGGTCCCTCAAGCAGTCCCACACCCTGGGTCAGTAGCCAAATAGAAGCAAGGATGGTCATTGCGGGAATGGCCTTTGTATCTTTAGGCATTAGGGTTTTGTCTGAAAATACTATCGAACATCTTGTTGTATAACATTTGCCCTCCCATTGTCAGTTTCTCTGCCATTCCCTTAGATTTATATTCTCAGAGCTCCATATAATTTTATTGTTGACCACAATCACTAGATTGTATTGCTCTGTAGCAATATCATTTGGAGCCCCCTGCTTTTGCGAGCACTGCGCAAACAAGGGAGCAAGGTCAGAGGAAAGTTGGTAAGAGCAGGCTGCTTTTTGTTTTGCAATTAGTGACAAAAAGGTCAAAAACATAAGTTATCACATACTTAGTATAGGTGTCTAAAGGCGACTTACTGTGTTTTGCTTGTGTTAAATTGTGTTTCTCAGTCTGCTTAGTAATAGTTTTTGGGCTGTTTAAAGAAGGATTTTAAAGTGTGTGACAGCATTTCAAGTTGGTTAAATTGGGCCTTGCCTGCAGTGTTGCACAGGAGCTGAAAAGTGTGTTTTGGCCCAGTCTGTAACCAAGGATATTTTGGGGTGAGCAGCATTTCCCTGAAGTCCTCATCATACTAGTTGCAGGCTAAGTGACTGGGCTGGGCCCAGAGTCACCTGAAATGACTTCCCTCCTCGCCACCCATCTTGCACATCCCCTTAAGTTTGAAAAAGGGGAACCAAGGTAGCCATCTTCACATTGTGCTCCTCAGCCTCAATGATCACTGAGCAGCCCAGAGAGCGAGGCTTAAACAAAGTTGGTAAGAGCAGTAGGCTTTTTGCTGTGCCATTCTCATTTAAGCCTGTTCTATGTGTGTGCGCACCTGATTAAGACGTTCTTTGAAAAACTGAACTAGAGTGGCAAAAAGGCCAATAACTAAAAAAGGTAAATCAAAAACCTAGTTTGAGTGTGTAGAGGCTGCTTAATCTGTTTTGGTTGTGTTAAATTGAGTCTGCTGGGCCCAGAGTCACCTGAACTCCCTTTCCATGACCCGACAGGTCAACGCCGTCGCCTCCAGCTGTTTCAACACCCTCCGAATCCTCCAAAAGACCTTCAAGTGGATCCCCCCGAATCAAGGAAAGCCGTCACCCACACACTCATCACCAGAAGACTGGACTACGGAAACGCCCTCTACGCCGGGATCAACAAGTCTCTGATCCGCAAGCTCCAGACCATACAGAACACCGCAGCAAGACTAGCCTCGACATTCCTCGACACAAGCACACCACCCATCACCTACGGAACCTCCACTGGCTCCCCGTTGAGAAGAGAGTCACTTTCAAGATACTCATCCACGCCTTCAAATGCATCCACAACACCGGACCCCAATACCTCAACGAGAGAATCTCCTCCCACGTACCCAAGAGAAACCTCCGATCCGCCGACCTCGCCGAAATCCCGCGCATCCGCAGAGCCAGAACAGGTGGAAGAACCTTCTCCTACGTTGCAGCCAAGACCTGGAACGATCTCCCACTCAACATCAGACGCGCCCCCTCCCTAAACATCTTCAGAAAAACGCTCAAGACCTGGCTCTTCGACTGAACGGAGTTGCTTACCCCCCCCAGCGCCTTGAGACCCTCATGGGTGAGTAGCGCGCTTACAATTCCCCTGATTGATTGATTGATTGATTGATTGATTGAACAGACCTCCCTTACCACCTTTCACAGCCCTTTAAGGTCACCCGATGTATAGAGCCAGGGTTTCTATTGGCTGTAGGGTTTAAAGTTTGGGCTCTCATTGAATACCACCACTAGGGTTTCTATTGGTTGTCAGGTGTAGGACTCCCGTTTATTCCCAGAATTAGGTTTCTATTGGTTAGAGTTTAGGGCCTGGGCTCCTGGTGGCTCCTAGGGCTAGGATTCCCATTGGTCTAGGTTACTTTATTAATAGGTTTGTTTAAACACAGGGTTTAGGGCTTCCTGCTTAGGCATCCATGTAAAGGGTGACAGGTTAAGGGTGCTACCCATTAGGGCCTGGAAAGGGCGTGGCTTTATATCTGCCCAAAAACCCATGCACAATAGGTGAGCAGATATACCTCCTCCACATACAATGTAAGATCATTATTTACTTCTGCAGTAAACCACAGCCCCTGTTCCACCCTCATAACCACTACACAACGCGTCTCACTTTTTTACAGAGATATATTCATACTTACTTCCAATCTATCCCACCTCTCTCCCTATCGTTCCACCTACTCATTTATGCAAAACCTCACATCCAACCCTTCCCCCTCTCACATTTTTATCCCAACTAACTACTCTTCCCTATGGTCCACTTCACTCACTTCCCTTTTCATCTTCTTTCTGCCACTAGTACATCACAACCATCTATCACCTACCCTGTCTATCCTCCCATTAATATCTACCCAACTCTACTCCCATAAGATGCTAATATCTTCCTACCTTCTCTCCACTCCACCCACTCTCCCCCACATCTATCGTACCCATCCTAACATAACTCAGCTCAAAACGTCCTACCCTAACTCATCTAAATATTCCATCTGCTTACCACAAACATCTACTATAACAAATCTGATTTACAATTCTACCTCAACTCCTAATATTTCCTTACCCACAAACACACAATGTTACACTTACTGCCATTACAAAAATACTACCTACCACTCACCAACAATCCTCATCTAACATCATAGCCCACCTTAGCACCAGAAAAGATCAGATACCTTCCCACACTTACCTCTCACAGACTCCATCTTCATAATCCCCTTCTTAATCTAACACCATACTCACCTATCATAACTCAACACTACTCAACGCTATACAAACCCACTCACCCAGAACTCTCATACCCCCATCAATAACTCTCATCAGTCACTGATTTTAGAGCACTAAAACTAGATTGCCACCTTCCCTCTCCACCATTTAGTTATACTCCTTCTACTTTTAACAAACAAAAAAGAAAGACAAACACCACGAATCACACAAACTTCACATCTCCTATAATACATCAAACAGAAATAAACTCTGTTTTAACACATTACCAAAACATAATCCCACACCAACAACAATTTCACAAACACAATCTAACTCATACTCACATCTCATAATACCCCATAAAATCTCTAGTAAACTTAATTGAGAAGGATAGAAAAGGTGAGGAATTCCACAATCCCAGCACCATCTCTCTAGCAGCCTCCTATCTCCTCAGCTTCCCATACACACAAAGAACAAATCCTAACCAATAATAACCACATATCCAAAAAAAGCTTGATGAATAAGACCAGCAATAACTCAGACCCATACCCTTCCGTCCACAAAAGAAAACTACTGCATCTAAATGTATTTCTTATGAATGCCAATTCAAAACTAAATGCAATATCTTTGATCTGCAGAAACAGACATACTATTCATCACGGAAACCTGGTTGGCAAAATACATGGTCTCAGTAATGCATGAAGCTGCTCGTTAATGAATATCAAGATATACACATAACCAAGAAGGAGAAAAAGGAGGTCTATACAGCCTTACGACACACGCAATTTATAAGAACTGTCTTCAGTTGTTGTGTTCAATCTTGCTCTTTGTGAGTGTTTTATTCCACTTTGCATTGGCCAACACATGTTTCGTCGCAATCACAACTTCATCAGGGCTTAATATCAATGCATACTGCATAGAGCAATAGTTCTGCTGAAGGAATCTCCCAAAACACAATACAATTACTGAAGGTGTGGTCTCTGGCAATCAGAATATATAGCCCCCTGTAATCACTAACATCATTGCCCTTCCCCCAACCATTCAGAGCCTTTCAAAAGTAATCCACATAATCTACCCAGGACTGGTGGGGCAGCTTCTGGCTATCCCTGAACTTTGAGCTGTACTTCCCAGGGATAAGGCCATATTCCCTGACAAGGATGTCCTTCATGAGGGGATACCTCATCCTGTCCCACTTCCCTAGGACCAGTAAAGCACCCCCTCTCCCTTCTTTGGGAATGTGTCTATAGAGACTAGCTCCTCAATTCTCCTCATGGTTCCTGCACATCTCTAAGGCATCCTCATAAGCCTCAAACCACTTCTCAATGCCATCCCTCACAGCAAAGTTAGGTACCAGACCTTTGGGAATGCAGACCCTCTGGTCTCCAGTGGGCACTGGGGAATCGCTACCACCCTTACCGCTTGACTCAGTGTACTGTTTTGCCTTTATATCCAGCACCTTGAGACTCACTTCATGAGCCAGCAATACTTTTCTTTCTGCCATGGCCCTTTCAGATGCAGCTCTCTCCTTGGCCAAGGCAATCTATGCCTTAGACTTCCTTTCCTCTAAGGCCCTCTTAGCAGACGCATCCTCTTTGGCAGCCTCCAAGTTCAATTTCGGAAAGTTGCAGCTTGAGCTCCCTCTCAGGCTTCATGTCCTCCAGTTTCCCAGGGGACAGGTTGCCGGAGGACACACTGCTCTATGTCCCAGCAGGGGATTGCTCTCCTGTGGTCAAGTTTTCCTCCTTCTCCTCAGGGTGCTCTAGACAGGGTCCATGGCTTGGCCATCCTCCTCCTCCTCTAAGTCCATCTCCTCATCTTCAGTGTTATCCCCGTCTTGCTCTTCTGGTGCGGCATGCATCCTCCTGAACTCTTCAAACACTCTGAGGGCTATCTGAAGATCCACTTTGGTGGCCTTCCTCCCCACATTCAACCCCACCTCCTTGCAGAGCCTCTGCATTTCCACCTTGCTGAGGCTGTCAACATTGCTCAGATCCAACTCCACTGCAGCAAAAGGTATGAGGCAATACTTACATTTTGAAAAAGGGAAATAAATCATCAAAACTAAGGAGAATATTACAAAATTAAATTTGATGTTAAATTATTTTGGGGATTTTAGTGTAACTCAAAATCACTGAGTGGTACTGCACAAATACAAGTACTGAATACCACTACTGAACACCAAAGTAAGAAATTAAGTTATTGGTTGAGGGGTTGGAAGGCCCACTCAGGCAACAACCACAATCTTTATTGGGGGGAGTCACCAAAGTCACTAATTAACCTATGCTTAACCCTCTGGAAGCATGGCAAAAAGCAGTAAGGCTTAATGTAGAAGCTATGTGTGAAGTATTTATGCAGTACACAAACAGTAATAAAGCAGAAACACAATACAAGAAAAATCCCAAACCAATTTAGAAAAATTGACTACAGTTTAATAAATAAAATTGTACCAGAACAACAAAAATCCAATCAGTAGAACCGAAGATATTCCGTTTTAAAGTTTAAATAGATATAGCACCTAAAAGCACAAAGAGCCACTCATGGTCATCTGGTCGTGCTAGACTAAGGGAAAGTCACGAGCTGAGGATGTCCGCGATGGAGTGTGGGCCGGATAGAAGGACCAGGTTAGTCCTGCTGCAAAAGTGTTCCATTTGCTGTGGAGGATGCCGCAAAGAGCAGGGAGATCTTCAAGGTAGTCCAAAGAGCAAGACTGGCATCACGGATAGTCATTGCTGTAGCCTGAAGATCCAGCCAGCCATCACAGACCATTGTTGCTGGAACTTAGCGTTGGCAGTTACCATGGGTTGTCGTTTCTTTAGTGGGGATCTCGAGTTGCCGGTCGTCACTCACGGTCGCTGTAGTACGAAGAGTCAGGTTCACCAGACCGTCACTGTGGCGCTCGTCTCAGGCAACAGATCCTGGGGCAGACTGGACAGTTCCTGGTCGCAAAGAGCCCAAAACTTCAGGATTTCACCTTTCTCCACAGGAGGAGCTCAATTAATGCCAGCCAAGGGTTCAGGATCAGGGGAGGCACCGTTTTCTGGGATCAAAAACTCCCTGCAGGAGAGGCCAGCAGGGCCAGGCAGGTCCACTTGCAGGCCAGACAGGCCCAGTGCAGCAGATAAGCTGTTGCAGTGAGGCCTCAGAAAATGTCTGTGTCTCTGTAGCTCAGACAGGAGGTCAGCCAACTGACCCTTGAAATCACTCGGGTTACCTTGGATGAAGGGAGCAGGTTCACTCATCCTTTTCAGAAAGCAGGGCAGTCCTCAAACTGCAGGGCAACCCTCTAAGGGTCAAGGCAGTCCTCAAGAAACATGGTGGTCCTCTGGTAGCAGTAGTGAAGTACTTTGGATGCAAGTCAGGACTGAAGCAGCAGGGCTGTCCATCTTCAATAATATCTACAGGTCCAGGAGTG
This sequence comes from Calotriton arnoldi, assembly GCA_963921515.1. Classification (NCBI taxonomy): domain Eukaryota; kingdom Metazoa; phylum Chordata; class Amphibia; order Caudata; family Salamandridae; genus Calotriton; species Calotriton arnoldi. The sequence goes on from CAWUFW010004665.1 coordinate 138,807, forward strand.
TACTGAAGAGGTGTTCTGAGAGTTCAATATTTATACCCATACCAGCCTTTGAAGGGTAGACATCCTGGCGTACTCCCACATCTGGTTCTGGAATGTTCTTTCTGTCCCCTGCCAAGGCTCCAAGAAGTCTGGGTGACAAAAGGCTGGTATCAGGTTCCTTTGTATGTGCTGATTGTAAGTGGGGCAGGGAACAGACCCAACCAACCAGGAAGGATGGACCCATCCTGCCTGCACCCAGTCCCCCTTGTCTCATTGTCTGGAAGGACTACACAAACCCCAACAGCAGAGCCATTCACAGTCATGTGACCCAGGACACTGGAAGCAGGTACTAAATGGATAGGGCAAGATAAGGGCAACTTTCTAAAAGTGGCTTTTTCAGAATTGTGACGTAAAATCTGACTTTGAAACACGCAAACATTGATAGGAGGAATGCTTGCAGTTTTTCTAACCACTAGCAATTGCTCAGGGTAGCATCCCAACCCATTGTTGTTTTTGCTCACCATGCCACCTCAGTTTGGACATAGCCATATGCATATTAGTCTTGACCATGCTTCTCATGGGAACAGTTCAACCCAAACTGCCAGTCTTGTGTTCCAGTTCAGGGAGCACCTGGCTTGGCAGTTCAGGATAGAATGATCCCATTGGAAAAGGTTCAAGACAAATTTGCATTTATCTTGTTCCAAGCTGAGGTGTCATGGTGTGCAAAATAACGAAGGACTGGGATGCGGCCCGAGTAATTACAATTGGCTGAGATTAATTCAAGCATTCCATCCATTACTTTTCGCTTTCTTTAGTATGTCGCCCTAAGTGGAACGGGTATGCCCAGACGTGAGTCCTGCGCATACTGTGTCACTGAAGCTATACCTGACTGATGAGCCCATGGCAAGGGTGAAACCAGTCCTCGATTGCTTGTGTTCTTTTTCGGGGAGGACCTGACTTGGCAGTTTAGGCTGGACTGTTCTGACTGGAGTAGGCTCAAGACTGATTTTCATATAGCTGGGTCCAAACTTAGGTGGCATGGTGTGCAAAATAACGATGGATTGGGATGCTGCGTAAGAAACTACCAGTGGCTAAGATTAATTCAAGCATTCCATCCATCACTTTATGTATACTTTAAAATCCAACTTTACCATTAAAGAAGATTTTAAATTAAAATTCATAAACATAACACATCTATCTGCTCCCAATCAAAAGTTAGCACATATTAAAAGTAATAAGGTAACCCATGCTATCCATTGGGAGGGATGGGCCTTACAGTAGTGTAAAATAATTTACGAGGTTTCACTACTAGCACATAAAAAACTTAAACCCACTTTACTCACTTTTTAAATACAATGCGCCCTGCCCTATGGGCCTTTAGGGCCTACCTTAGGGGTGACTTATATATAATAAAAAGGAAGATTTAGGCCTGTCAAGATATTTATTTTGCAAGGTAAAAAAGGCAGTTTAAAACTGCACTACTGGCCTGAGATAAGTTTTAAAGGGCTACTTCAGTGGGTGGCACAATGAGTGCTGGAGGCCCACAAGTAGCATTCAATTTACAGGCCTTGGGTACCTTGTAGTGTCATGCACTAGGGATTTATAAGTAAATTATATGTGCCAATCAGGTGAAGGCCAATTGTACCATGTTTTAGGGAGAGAGTACAAACACATTAGCACTGGAAGCAGTGGTAAAGTACACAGAGTCCTAATCCCAACAACAAATGAATTCAAAAAAACAGAAGGGTTGAAGGCAAAACGTTTGGAGGTGACCCTGCAGATACGGCCAAATCCAACAACAATCTCCATCTAGATCAGCCTTCCAAGAAATTATAACCTCAGAATATGAAGACCTACTAAAAGCTAGCAGCCCATCCGGCTGCCCATCTGACTGGTGTCCTCCACACATTTTCAAAAAGATCCTTTAGATAACACTGATATCTATCCAGTCAGAAATGTTATCAATAACCCCTTAAAAACAGAACATTCTGAGAGATATTAAAGAAGGCATAGGTGCGCTCAAAATCTTAAGAACGTGTATGAAAAAACAAGGGACACCCTACTCACACGGAACCAGGGTACTTTACAGTTTGACAGAAAACAACGGTTCCTGTGGACAATCAGTCAAAGATACTTAATACATATTAGCACAATCACAATAATTGAAGGCAAGGAGATGTCGGAAAGAGAAAAGGCATATAACACAAATTTGGTATGAAATTACGTTGTTTTATATAATGTAAAAGCATTATTTTAAATCCAGTGCATGGTGTCCCAAGTGATTGTAAAACCTATATTTCAAGGTTGAGACTCATTGTGACATAAAAACAAGGTTTCATCAAACATGTACAAAAGCGGCCATTAAATCAATACAAAATGAGTGCTCGCAGCCTACTAATGCAATAATAGTAGCTGACAAATAGTTCGCTTCACTTAGTCGACGACGTTTCGACCCACTGCACAATGTGGGGTCTCATCAGGACCTAGCAATGAAGGGGCACCTAAACAATAATAATAACCATGGTTTCAGTAATGGGGTATGGTGGAGAAAAATAGAGAAATGCCTCAAAAAGGTAGATTGTCATTCGGTAATCATACCTGGGGATGACTGTCAGATAACGTGGTGTGCACCGTGTGGAGGTGAAAAAGGAAAGAGAGTACTCACCTAGGGCCCAGCCGGGCACTGTGGGAATGAGAAATGAGGATTATTTAAAATAAATACGGGCACACAGGACACAAATTCGATCTCACTAGCTCTGTTAAAATTAGAGCTTACCCTATGGTGGGGAGGGTACTGGCAGTCAGGAAGGTTTAAGGTAGAAAGCCTTAATAAGCTTAAAAGGGCGATAGGTGTTGTCATGAGTTTCTGAAAAAAGAGGGTTAAGAAACCCAGGAAATACACATATTGCACAATTGGTCCAATCTCTGTGGTGAATAATTCGGAGATCTCTTACCCGTGGTAAAGGGCCTGGTTTCTAAGTAAACTAATTACAAGGAGAAGAGGGTTGAGGCAAGGACACAGCCTTGCCACATTCCTTTCTTAATATCAATCTGTTCATTCAATTCCCCTCTCGGCCCTACCTCACTTGGACAAAAGTATCCTGGTGAAGACAGGGCCAATATGTCCAGAATACTGGGTGGGAGGCCACTATTCCTCAGGACAGTCCACAGGTTTGCTCTAGGGACTAAGTCTAATGCCGACTTTAGGTCAACGAAAACCAGGTAAAGATGAGCCTTCTTTATGACAACGATTTTACCGTAAATTACTAAAAACGTAAGAATCTGGTAAAGCGTGCTAATCCCTCTTTTAAATCCAGCCTGCAATGGAGAAAGGGCCTGATGGTCCTCCATCGAAGAGTGCAATTTTCCGAGTAGTGGTCTAGCAAAGAGCTTTTGGACTACATCTATAAGGCTAATGGGCCTGTGGTCTAGAGGGGAATCCCAAAGGCATTTTTTAAAAGCAGATTTATTGAACAACCAGGTCTTGATCTTCTTCCTAAAGTTTCAAGTGATCAAGTTCAATTTGGATGCTGATTGGAAGGGCATTCCAAACTTTGATAGATTGGTAGAAGAAAGATCTACCTCCTAGGCGGACCTTCTTAAATCTAGGAATACCAAGCAATAGCTTTAATGCTTTGATGCAGATTGTAAAGACCATGCTGGCTGATACAATCTAAAAGTTTGATTCAGTGGGAGCTGGCCCTTTATTTTCTAATGCTTTATGACTCAAATAAAGCAATTTAAAAATGGTTCTCTTCTGTATCAGTAGCCAATGTTGTTCTAGCATCTGCATCCTTACTAGCTCAAATTCTGGAATATTAGGTAGAGTTCTGGCCACAGCATTCTTTACACATTGCAGCACATCCTGAGGTTTATGGGGCAGACTTACATACAGAGAATTACAGTAATCTAACTACGATAATACCACTGTCTGAATTACAGTTTTAAGCTGTGCATTGGTAGTAGTGGCAGTACCTTCCAAAAATAGTGCATATGAAAAAACTGTTGAAGCAAAATATATAAATCGTTTTTTTCTCATAGGGAACTTATTATTTGTACATATACACCCAAAGTCTATAGTTGTTGGAGGTAGACCTAAATCATCTGACCACCAAGATGAGGACCAGATCAAAGGTAAGATTACCACCTCTGGCTTATACCCATTTAATTGTAGGAAATTTGATGACATATATTTTGCCACCATTAAAAAGCAATGCTGGAAGGTCTCAGCTATAGATTGGGTCTCATCATTAAAAGAGATCACAATCTGCATGTCATCTACATAGGAAAAAATTAAAAGCCATAAGAGCGATTTGCACCACAGCCAATTGCACCACATATAAATTAAATAATGTGGGTATCACAGATGTTGCCTGTGGGGTCCCCGACCATTTTCGCTTCTATGAATTGTGTCACTTGTCTCATTAGCTCTTTTTCAATCATTGTTGCTGGTAACGAAAACAATGATATGGGCCTAAAATTGCTCATTACAGAAGGGTCAGCTCCCAGTTATTTAGCAGACAAATTAGTGTGGCTTGTATCCATAAAGAGAGAATATTGGCTTCCTCAAAAGAGGAGTTGCCTTGGGCACACATCATGGGGACAATTGTCTTGCAATTCATATGAAAAATAAAAGGGGGCAGTGGTCTAGCTGTGACCCAGATTTGGCTTACAAGTATATCTTCTCAGCTAATTCTATGAAGAATGGCTCGAAATGTCATAGTTGTTTTAGCGGTGACGTCTTCTCGCATTCGTAGAACATAATTTCGGATTGCAGAAAAAATTTAGTGCAATGTGCTTGATCTTGTCAAAGTAAAAGGACAAATCCTCACATAAAATTTGAAACGGAGGATTCACAACATATATATTAGGGGGATTACAAAGATTTCTTAAAATTGTGAACACTTCACAAGTAGAGTGCTTTGATGCCTCAATTCACGTAGCAAAATAATTCAAGCAGGCCTGTTTTATATATAGTTTTAAGACTGATTGCTAAATCAGCCTATCGCCAGAATGATAATTTAGCTGCAGTTTTTTCAACAATGTCTTACAACTATGTTTTGTTGAGATCAGGCCCTCTGTAAACCACAAGACTGATGTGCTCAGTTGCTCTACTGTGCAGTATTTAATAGGTACTAGCAAATTCATATTAGGGGTAAGCGCTTCACTAAATTTAGCTATTTTGACTCCTGGGCAAATTAAGTCTACTGTATGCTGCTTCATTGCCATTCAAGTTCTTATTTAATATTGTCTCAAACTTATCTTTCAAGATCTTATTCTATGCCAGTGAAGTAAACCAACCTTGACTTTGCAGGTTACCACTCAACTTAGTAATCAGTGTTATAGGTTGCACCTACAATTGTTGTCAAATGCCCTAATCAATGTCTTTGAGAAGTTAAGTTAAAGTCTATTCCTATTACAAAGTTCCTTTCCTTTTATAAAGGCCTATTTGTTTCCAATTGATGTTTGGTACAGTAATAAAGTATCATCTGCACAGAAATGACCCAGAACATACTAGGGTTTTATCTTAGGAAGATATATCTATGATAAATATGTAGGGTGAACACCACAAGTCCAAAACATGTTTGATCCCTTGAAGGTAATTGTTTTTTAGGGTATTTATTTTATCTCCTCCTCCTGAACTAGGCAGTTATGTGATAGTACTGTGATTGACAAAGATAGAAGAATTCCCCATTTTAGCAGTTTTATTTTTTGTTTTTTTTAATGATTTTTCCTGATTGAGTTACAGTTGCTCACATTAAATATGTACTCAATACTGTTATAGAGTGATACTTGACAAAACATACAATAATATATAAGAAATGCTTCAAGCAACAAAAAAAAGGATTGTGATATCACTCATCAATGAAAAAACTAGCCCAAATATTCCTAAGATGCCGACGACCCTTAACACCTTTAGGTCTAAGTATGACCGCTTCCAGTTCATAAATTTGATAGAACATAAACCTCTAGTGGTCAATCTATCACATAGACAATTGACATCCACAGAACGATCGATACTGGAGAAAGGGCTCGGATATGTCCCTACCCCCAAAGAGGACACATTTTTAGAACAATGCGAAATCCAACAACTGCTTAGAAAAGTACGCCTTAGGGCTTTTTTTCAGGATACAGTAGAACCTGCTAGATTGGACTCAGGCTTATGCAATCCTTCCACTTTCACACCTACCAGTGGCATGATACCTGTGGAGGTTCTGACATTTGAGAAGGCTGTACTTAAAGAACTTGAAAATGTGGAAAACAAAGCCCCTTTTCATAACCTTTCAAATCAGGAACGTGCAGCTATAAAATCACTGGCAGATGACAATAGCATTACAATAAAACAGGCAGACAAAGGGGGAGCAACGGTAATTCAATCCACTACGGACTATGATACCGAATGCTTACGTCAACTGCAGGATAGAAAATTCTATACCCCTATTATGATGAACCCCACAACCCGGTTATCTAACGAGATTGCAACAATGGTTTTTGAGGCTGAGAGTAATGGGTGGGTCAGCAGAAAAGAAGCTGATTTTTTTATTACAAAACACCCTAAGACCCCATATTTTTACACTCTGCCTAAAATACATAAGGGGACCACCCCAGTCCCGGGCAGACCTATTGTCTCAGGGATTGGGTCCCTCCTAGAGCCGTTGTCGAAATTTTGTGATTTCTATCTGCAACCACTAGTTAAACAGACTCCCTCGTACATCAGGGATACCACAGATATCCTACGTATCATCGGGGAATTGGAAGAGACCACTGATATCAACCTCCTAGTCACCCTGGATGTGGAACAATTATATACTAATATTCCACAGAGAGAGACACTCACAGTGATTGAAACTGCATTAACAGAAACTGAATGGGTTGCGTCCACCCCTATCCCGTTCATTATGCAATGTGCTACCTTACACTTACAGAGAATTTTTTCGAGTTTAACAACCAACTCTTCCATCAGTCTCAGGGCACTTCGATGGGGAGTACCTTTGCTCCTAGCGTAGCATGTCTTTACATGGCATCCTTTGAGCAAGAGGTGATTCGACATGCCAGCAACCCCTTCGGAGCAAACCTGAGACTATGGAAGAGGTGTATAGATGATATACTCATCTTCTGGAAGGGTGATACACAAACATGCAATGAATTTTGTAAGTGGATCAACACGAAGAACCAATATTTGAGGTTTACTCATACAATCTCATCAACTGAAATCCCCTTTCTAGACCTCACCATTAGGTTACAAGAGGGAAAACTAACCACAACTGTGTACAAAAAACCCACTGACAGGAACAGTCTGTTGCTATACAATAGTTATCATCCTAAGACTTTAAAAGATAACTTACCCTTCAGCCAATTTTTAAGGATTAGGAGGAACTGTAGTTCATTAAATGACTACAAAACTGAAGCTGAGATTCTGTCAGGTAACCTTTTGAAAAGACAATACCCTAGAAAACAAATCAACTCGTGTATGAAACGAGCACAAAATAACCATCGTGAAAATCTTTTAGATATACATGTAAAAGAACCCTCGAATGTGATGACATGTGTAACCACATACACCCCGAGATCCAATCTGATCAAAAAAGCTGTAAATAAACATTGGGAGATTCTTAACACTGGCACACTGGCAATACCGAAACCGAGATTTGCTCTTAAGCGTACTAATAACCTTAAGGACATGTTAGTACACACAAGACCCAAGAAGAATAACACCTATAACCAGAGACAATTGTGGGATCTCCCCCCTGTCACAGGGCATTATCCATGCGGATCATGTACCGTTTGTCCACAGACCAAACAAACTAAAAAACTGGAACTATCTGACACTTTCACTTGGACGATCAATAAACACACGAATTGTAATACATCACGTTGTGTGTATTTGTTGAAATGCCCATGCGACAAAAGATATATTGGTATGACCATGAGAGCCGTGAAAACTAGAATAACTGAACATAAGAGTAGCATTCGTTGCCTTAAGACAAACACGAAACTATATACCCACTTTACAGAACTGAGACATTCCCCAGAAAGTCTACGCTGGGTTGTTCTTGAAGCACATCAACAAATCACGCACACAGCCCTGTTCAGGATTGAACAAAGATGGGTGTTTCGTTTGGACTCAGCCAAAGGGGGCCTTAATGATGAGATCCCTTGGAGTACCATCAATTGAAACATGTTTCTTATCAGCAATAGGCCATAGGAGTATACATATTAAGAGATGGCCATTTACTAATAAACTATTCATCACTAGGTATTACTAACAGTAATCCTCATATGATCTTTATGAGGGACCTATGTAATACCCATGTTTTCCACACCATCCTCTTATACCTCTATGGAGCATCACAGTTAAAGGCACTAACCTTATCATGTCTACACAACGATGGCCACCATCAATGAACTAATCACCTACAAGATGGCCGCCATTTACGAGAGAACCATTATTAAGATGGCCGCCACTCAGTTGCTCATTATCGACCTTCTAGCAACCAATGCGTTACCGCTACTATATTTATATTTCTTCAACACTCTTTAACCTTAGGAAATCCCCCAAGCATTCGCAACACCTACACATATTGTTATGATTTTTCTATAGGTGTAAGTCAAGGCCCCCTCTCTATTCTTACTTTCAAACCATGATTACTGAGGTTTGACAAGTAATACCCCTTGAGGAATCCCTATTCCCATTTGTCATTTCTCCTCACTCTTTCATCTCCTATTGTTACATTGTTTAGGTTGTTTATATTGAATCTATTTACCACAAATATCGTGGTTTAACAACTAAACAACCTCCAAGATGGCCGCCATGTTGTCTGTGCACTATGACATCACTTATCCCTGTAACACGCCAATCTCGATCACAGCTGTGGACACTTTACCGGCTCTGCGGTCCCGGGAACAGGTATTTAAACGGGCCGTCTCTGTTACTTGATACCTTCCGGTGGCAGCGGAGCGGGTAGGTCAACCACGAAGCTCCCAATAGGAGCAGGTAAGTAGGCATACTACGTTCGGAGGCGTATTTTGACATCGACTATTGGAGGTAAGAAACATTGGGGTCAGGCGCCAAGAGCGCTCAGATATTGAACCCTAGGCTTGTACCATTATTCTCTGTTCTCCAATGCACTAACTCTTTACTTGACCGGGACACTGGGAGCGTTTACACTGTGTACCGCTCCTCCGGATTAGCTCACTGAGCACCCGGTATGGGGACACTGCGTGCGGCGCTCCCTTCAGCTACACCGGCTATGTAGGAACGTTCAATAGAAAATAAGGAGTGTGTGATTGGCTTGGGACCATCATTGTTTCAGGGCTACTGGCATCCTGACCCACACATTGTTCTCCCTCTTCCCCCATGGTATGGGGTACAGTGAGCAAATGAGCAGCGAACTATTGTGCATATAGCCTTTAAACAACTTGTTTTCCTGTCTCATCTCTTTTTATACAGTGACACTACATTGAGTGTCAATATACTCCGCTGCTAATTGATGAGGCAGACTTAGACCTTATAATAGGTGAGCACCTTTTTACTCACCACCATGATTGAATTCACAACCTTTTTGGCACGTATATACAGTGGTTTTTATAAAAGGTTACACAGAGTTTTAATTGCATGACAGCACTGTGTGATTTTAATGTTCTGACTCTAGAATATGTAAATTGCGTTATTTCGTATGTATTCTATGAAGATCATCCTCCAACATTTCATGGTTTTTTATTCTCTTTTCGTACTCTAGGTTGGTTGCTTCATTTCTCCGGGGTAATGACCCACGGGGAGAGCATTTGGTAGGTAGCGTTGCACCTTGCCACACATTGTAGATAGTTTTTTAAATTAGGTCCTGAAGAATCGCCAGTTGATCATTATCGTGACTAATTGTGGCGAGAAACATGTTGACCACCTGGGGGTTGAGCGAAATTTTTGTCACATCATAACAAAACACTCGCCCCCTATTCCTTTTAATTAGGTTGGGACCCATATAGAATAAAACTTATCACAGAGGTTCCCACTACCTATTTTATATTCACATCCCACATCTACACATACCTAGGCCCCCCACACCCACAGCACCGATACGGCAAGGAACTAAAGATCTCCGAAAAAGAGCCCCTTTATGGGTGCCCGTCGAGCATTGCAGCGCCGGCCCGACGAGGAGCAGACCCATATGATGAAGCATGACACCTAGCTCGCTGGGTGTGTGAGGGTCCCAGTTCCAACAGGAGGTATTCCCCACCTCCTCACTACCTAGAGTACACACAGGAACTCCGTACTTTTCTGTTTCTTGACATAGAACATAAACCACCATTCTGAGACAGAGGGGGGGTTTGGATCGATCCAGGCTTGAGCAATGGAGAGTCTAGCAGTGACAATCACAATTGCAATCACTGCTGAATCTTTGGAGTTGATAACATATTTATAAGCCAGCGTAACATGTTTTTTAGATACATGTACATCAGTCCCCAAATGGGAAGAGAGATGCATAGCAATTGCATAGCAATTTCAGCCCTGAGGTTTTTTAGCATAGGACATTCAACAAACATGTGGACAATATTAGCGGTTTAAATGCCACAATTGGGACAACTTTTGTTATTTTTAGGGGTATTCCCTGCCCACTTACAGATTTTATCTGGAGTATAATAAAGGATACATATAGTTTTAAATTGCTGCAGTTTAACATTTTGTGAAAAAAACCAAGCAGTTGACAATATCAAATGCATCAGTAATATCCTCGACTGGGATAGTCATGTCCAGCGGACTGGTCCATTTGCCACAAGCATAGGCCAGACATCATCCCTGTAAGCACTCATTATCTTATAAATTATTCTGATTGATAGGGTGCCAGAGGTTGTGAAAAAATACTTCAAGATGTCTTAGTCTTCCCGATCAGTTAGATAGAAAGACATTTGGGGAGAATGTTCATCTTGACGATGTTACACTACCCCATTAAGCTAAGTGGGAGATGGCTCCATGACTGCAATTTAGTACTAACAGACTGTAAAAGAGACTCATAGTTCAACCCTACCATGTGGTCCACGCTAGCACACTCTTAACTACAAGGTAGGTTGCTACTGGAGTAGTTCCCGAATGGGGCACTCAGCGTGGAAACTAAGCAGAACCTGAGTATTCAATAGGTAAAGTTTGTATCCTGAGACTACTTCAAACATTTCCACCTCAGCTGAAATTTGACCAATAGCTTAGAAGGAGCCAGTCGAGTATACAGCAACATAATCTGCATATGCGCTCATTTTCAATTCTACCCCATTAGATACCATCTTAGCAGGTTTAACCCAGGATAAAGCCTATTAAACTTGTGAGATATTATTCACAGAATTAGATAGATACATTACAATAAAGGACGTTCCCCTTTTGTATCGAATTTTGATGAAGTAGTCATCTAAACCTATTCCAGTCTATGGCAGGAGGTTGCTTCTCAAATAAGGATAGAAGATGGTTTGATTTCAATCTTGCAGATATCTTCCTAGCTGGGAAGTGCAGCACTTAATAACATGCTGAGTTATCAAGATTACATTTTTCAATGCTGAAACTAGACAAGAAGTTTTGGAGCTATTTGGAACCTGAATATTCTTTCAAATTACCCCAATAAAGGGTTTAACACAGAAGTCCATCATTCAAAATTTAGAGTTTTCATCATATTTGCCCACTCATCTCGCCCGACTCAGAATGTGATTTCACACTAGCTTCCATAACTGCCTTCAATCATGAATGGATCTGCTTTTATTAATCAGATACACCTCTGGATACATGAGCTCCATATAACCTCCCAAATTTTTATTCGGGGGCATAGCTTGACTGCTTAACATGGCTTTTGCCCTCTAGAAGAGCTCCGCCACACCGTGCTCAAAATCCGGCTGACGCTACCTGCTCCCCAGGCAAGTCCTGACTGGGTTGAACGTGCTTTGGTGGCGGATACCGAGCACCTCCCCTTTACCATGAAATTGTTGTTTCACTATGTTGTGTTATAGACTACAATGCGATGTAGATACAAGGACCCCCTGCTACTAATATCAGTTCCCAAGGCAGGGTAAATACAATTATTGAAGAAAAAATCCCTAGGCAATGAGAGGTCTATTAAATATATAAGACCATTATGTCGGACAACAGGATATTTAAAGACTCAGTGTACAGTAATTATCAGTAAAAAATCATTTTATTAATACAAAATTGTTTAAAAATGACCATTGTAGGTTCTGTGATATTTCTTGAACAAGCATATATAAGACAATAACATCATAACATAATCACCAATACTGACAATAATAAGTGCACACAACAAACAAAGACATATATCTTATACATATGATCCATATGGAAAAATGTATACAATGAATCATGAAATAAACTAATTACAATATACTAAAAGTAAGACATATGAGGAATCAGAAATACAATAAATCAAAAAGTACAATAGGGTGGCTTTTAATGTGATGATGAATCTTCAAAATATCTATGCCCGTTTCGGCGAACAAGGCGCCTTCATCAGGAAAGCCACAATAAATCCTATACCTAAAGATAAAAAATGCAAATACAAAAAAACAAATGTACACTGAGTCTCAGTTAAAACTGACACATAGTCAATGGTTAAAACCCTCTAGGTATGTGAATACAGAATTAAACAAAAAGAAAAAGAAATACTAACGTGAAAACAACCACCATAACCACACCAAGTGTATCTTTCACCAATTCATAGTCAGTGAATGTGCCAACTTACCAAAAAGTGAAAACCATAAGGGAAGTGGAAAGATGTGCATACAGATTCATAAATAAATGAGACCCTAAGTCATGTTTCTCATGAGGACCATCGTGAGTAGAGTAGATTCAAGGTGAAAAAGAACTAGCTTACCATGACCACAATTGATGGTGGTCCGGAAATGTATATCCTACATGTACTTGATAATTAGAATATTATAATTAGGCTGGAAAATGAATCAAAATAATAATAATCATTACCATAAGGAATTTAGATGGATTATTAGCCACTATCAAGGTGACTTTCAACATGGTATGCAAGATTACCTTATTGTTTGAACTAAGAGGCACTAGAACTGGTCAAGCTATGATCTAGGTAGAAACCCAACTTGAGAATTATACCAGGAAATAGTCCAACAACTAAAATAAATCAAAATAATGATTTTAATGAATTGAAAAATAGATATTTTCAAAACAAATTGTAAGGAATAATGGTTTTAAGAGGGTGAAAACAATCCAATTCAGCCAAAAAACTATCTTTAATGAGGATGGGTCTGCGTGTTGAAATAGAATTTGAAGCTGTATTCCCCAATGTGAGGTAACTGTATGAATCCGTAATATCGAGTTACGTATAACTCAATATTTCCAAACCATACCAGAATAGATCAATGCTGGACTAGGATTCCGCTGCGGAAACAAAAGAAAAAGGATGCCATAGTAGTTTCTTCTATGGTGCCATACTGCTATGATTCTAGATGTCTAGATGTCCTTGGTGATAAATCGAAATGGAAATGGTTTCATTCAACCACAGACTTAATAGTAAAATTGCTGATGGTAATCATTAAAATTCTAATAGGGCAAAAAGGCATACAATGGGAATATTTAGGACGGGGGTATATGTAGTAACTAGGGGCCCGTTTCACAAAAGTAATCTGAGACAAAAGCCTAACTTTACGACTTTCGGTATTCACAGAAGGCATTTAGGAGTACTAAAGTTAGAATTTTGTCTCAGTCAATCTTAAATTTTGGTCTTAAGTTAAACTTACGACAAACTTAAGTTTAACTGAGACAAAATCCTAACTTTACGACTAGGATTTTGTCTCAGTCAAACTTAAGTTTGTCTTAAATTTAACTTAAGACCAAAACTTAAGTTTAACTGAAACAAAATCCTAACTTAAAAGTTAGGATTTTGTCTCAGATTACTTTTGTGAATCGGGCCCTAGATTACTAAATCGAAATCGGACCAAAAAGTGGACTTAATTTCCACTGATGTTTTCAATGCGATAAGCATTAAATACAAACTAAATAATCTCATAAAGCAGGATAGAAGAATGATAAAAATCCGGGGGATGGGTATATTATACCTATGTCCTCCCTAATATATATAAAGAGATCCTGAATAGCGGTCGATAGGCCTGAAAAATCTGAGTCTAGTTAAATAAGAGGTGACGATCTTAAACCTGCAATTATGCATATTCTGCACTCAGTCTACGTCTATGCCTGCCAATTACCGGATTAGTGAATGTAGCATTTTACCTCAAGTGTCGATATCAAAGGTTCAACCGGAAGACTTGAACCCATTCTTTATCAGGAAGTATTTATAATATAATGCGTAGCATGGGTGAGCGTGAAGTTACGAGGAATCATGTGAGGCTGATAATGGAGACTAGACCGCTAACCTAGATACAAAATTATCTAAACAGAAGACAGACTATCGCAGATTGATTCTGTTTAAATAATTAAATACGAAAATGGAACAAAAAATATATAAAGCCAATAACAAAAATACTAAATGGAAAAATATTTACAAATACCAAGGGGCCGATTCTGATCTCGGCCGGTAGGGCTCCGAATCGGATTCGGCTTTACCGGATCCGATTCGGAGCCCTATTTCCCGACCGAATCGTACGTGCGTCCGGGCGAGCGAGTACGATGCGTGCGCTCGCGAAATCTCCGACCGACGCGTTCGCAGGACCCAACCGCTCCAACCGACTCGCACGAGGACGACTCGCACCGCGCAATGGAGACGTTCCCCGGCCGGGTAAGTACGATGCGCACCTCGACCGCTCCGACCGACTCGCGCAGTCCGGCTCCAAGGAGCTGTCGGAGCCGCACTTTGGGGGTCCGTATCGGACCCCCCTGGAAGCGTAGGCGCGCGAGTCGCACACAGGGGGGACCCATGGGTCCCCCCTACACGTGCATGTACGGCGCGACCCGCATCGACGCGAACACGCTGTAGGGGCGCCCTTGTTTGCGTCGTGCCCATTGAGTCAATGGGAGCCCGTGTACGCGTCGTACGACTGGCTCCCATTGACTCAATGGGAGTCCGACCGAATCGAGTCCGATGGCATACGTGCGCATCGTACTCGTTCGGTCGGGCTGCTAGGGTCCGATTCGGTCGGAAATCTCTCCGGGTCCGGCTCGGTCGGGGAGATTTCCGGCCTGAATCGGAATCGGCCCCATAGTGTCAAAGAATATTTAAAAATTAAACTAACTAGAGCTAGTTTGATACAAGGCCTAAATTAAAAGGTCAATGGTTGTTCATGAGTCTTTAATCATAAGGACTAAAGCCTTGGCTATAATGCCATCATATATGCAGCAAATAACGGGCTGGCAATGAAAGATTTCCGTATCTACAGCACTAGTGTATACGCGGAAGCTAACAACTAGAAAGGGAGAAATTATAACTGGAAAAACAGGCAACTATTGCTCAGTGAGTGATGTGGTTAGGAGATGAAGAATCAAGTAGGGTAATCATAAAATCAAGAAACAAATCCATAAAGAATATATGTTTTTAATGCCATAAAGCCACTAAGTGGACTGCTATTTGAAATAGTATCTGATGAAACTGTACACATATATAAATATATATTCAGAAATGAAAACATGATAGAAACTATATAGATAATTATGGCTAATGTGATATTAAAAATTATTATCTGATGGCATTTTCCCAAGGCATCTCGTTATTAAGTCCACGTTTAAAGGTGTCAAGGACAAAAATCCAAAACACCTCTCTCCTTTTCCGAATTTCATTACTTCTATTTTCTTGAGTTATTTCACCAGTATGAGCCACCTAATGTCATTAGCTGTATGTTTATTTTCGAGGTAATGTTTGACTAAAGGTGCAGGCAATTTTGATGTACGGAACGCCGATCGATGTTCAGTCAAACGAGTCGATATGGAACGAGATGTTTTACATACGTACCGAAGGTTGCAAGGACACAGTAAAAGATAAATGAGATTTTTTGTTTTACAGTTGAAACGTTTTTTGGCAGAAATGGTATAACCATTAGGGGTGAACATGTCACCTTCAATCACTGTGTCACATGCCTTGCATTGAGTACATTTGAATGCTCCTCTCACTGGCAAAGTGCCATCGATGGTTTTTTGAATGAAAGAAGATCCTGTAGAAAAACGGGAATGAACAATGATATCTTTGATGTTCTTGTTGCAACGGTGGGCAAATAAAGGCTTAGGGAGTTTAGACTCTTGATTGGTATGGCTGTTTAAAATGTGCCAGTTGGAATCGATGATTTGTCTCACTGTTTTATTCATGGTAGAATGTTTAGTGACACACACTAGTTGTGTAACTGAAGGACGAGTACGTGATCTTAAAAGGGCATCTCTATCATAGAATCTACCTCTTTTATAAGACTCTCTGACTAAGGGTTTAGGATATCCTCTTGTTAGAAATTTTTCCTTCATGACTGTTGCTTGTGAGTCAAAGTCCTGTAAATTAGAGCAGTTTTGTCGTAATCATAGAAACTGCCCAAAAGGAATACTCTGTTTCTGTGCCTGTGGATAGTAACTTTCATAATGTAGCGGGGTGTTCCTAGCTGTCGGTTTAACAAAAAGGTCTACCTCGAGGATGCCATTTTTATGGCAGATCAGGATGTCTAAAAATTCAACTTGAGTATGGCTAATATTGGGAGTAAATTTCAAGTTAGCATCACACAAATTTAGCCATTCCAGAAATTCTGTAGGAAGGTCTGCACTGTCGGTCTATATGAAAAAAATATCATCGATATATCGTGACCAATGTGTCACTGATTCGAAGGAATGTGCAACTTCATTGTCTATATTTTTCTTTTCAAACGATGCCATATAAATATTGGCTATCGATGGTGCTACCGATTTTTTTTCCTTAAATATATAGACTACAATGCGTTCTGTCGGGTGTCGCAATTTCTTTGCGTGCAAGAATTGGTGTCCATAATGTCACAACTATGGCCAAAGATAAATGTATTGTCTAAAGGAGTAGAAGGGGTGTGGGCCTATCTTGACCATTTGTTCAACACCCCACCATACAATTACTGAAAAAATTATTGGAAAAAAACGCACATCAATGCCATTAATACTATATTCAAAGTCATATACCCAAATATTGCAAACAAATTTTCTTCACATATGGCTGTCAAGGACACCTAAAATAACAGCGTGACTTGGTGAAAAGGTGACACAAAGTAAAATAGTGATTGATGCAACACAGTACAAAAATATATATGAAACAATTATGGAAATGACTGTCCTTTTCATATCAAATAGTTCCCCAAACACCCTATCTCATTGTTAGACTTTTTTAGGATGGTTGTCCAAGGTCATGGACCAATAAGGTTGTCGTCGACGTTTCGACCCTATATATCTATGTGTTAACCCCTTCCATGCTTCGGACGGCCCCCAGCCGTCATACGTCACTGTGGGCGTGTGCGGAGGACGGCCAGGGGCCGTCCGAATCCCTCCCACTATTCAAATCGCCCGCACAGCGCGAAAATGTGTGCAGCATGCAAGGGGTTAATAGATACACATCACTGCAGGACTTCCTCAGGGCTAGCAAGTTGTAGGACAGCCTATTCGGGAAAAAAACCTCATGTAAGAATGATGTATGTTGCCTGGTAAAAAGATCTAAACACCTAAGGGGGACACCAATGGCGACTCACCTAAATGCAACGAAATTATTTGGTAAACAAGGCTCCTCCTATCCAGGATGGAGACCACGACAGGGATCAACAAGTATCTGCACAATATTCACCAAGGAATGGGGTAGAACTAAATATTATTGGTATTAAGTTTGTAATGCACAAGAATGATGCATGAGAGCAAGCAGGGCATGGAACGCTCAACATTTTGTCAATTTCGACTTTAAAAATGTACTCTTCCAACCCAGGATGGAGCCTGCTGCAAGGATCAAAAAGTATCCAGAAAAGTTTCTTCAATTAAGGGGTGGTTTCAACAAGTTTACCTGTGGGATAAAAATAGTCTCATGAATACTAGGCTCACATTGTGCAAGGCGCTGTGATTGATGTTCTTTCCGGATTATACTCTGAAGGTCCAGCAACAGTGGTGGTCCTTCCAGGAGGTGAAGCAAAAACTCAGAGTCATGGTTATCACTTACATGCTCCTCTTCCCGGCCAGCCTAAAAGTAATTTTTCAAGACAAGGCTTTTTCTTTGAAACTCCTGAGGTGGTCTGAGACTGAGAGGAGGGGGGCACAAGGAGTGGCAAGTGGCTTTCAGGTGACGGCAGCACCACAGAGAGCAGAGGGACCGGTCTCTAGTGCCCGAGAGAGCCCATGCTCGAGAAGGCTCATCGGCAGTGGTTGAGGGACCACCTGTACAAACTGCCTCCAATGACCTCTTGTAGGGCCTCTCTGAACCTCACATAATGTCTCCTTTGGTACAGGTTTGGAGATGCCTCTGGAAATTACAGTGAGGTCGCAATGTGATCACACGCGGTTTCACACGCTAGTCATCCCGTCTCTTTTCTTTAGAGGGTTTGAGCTGGTTACAGTTAGGGAGGGGGTATGCACAGTAGGGAAGATGCACATCTCAGGTTAGCCCTGTTGGCTACTGTCCCTAGTTACACCACAGCAGGCACTTCTAGTTTACAAAGTATGAGGAGGGATTTGTAGGTGGGGAGGTACACAGGGTTTCTTTTGGTTTGCTCCTACGTTGATATTATGAGACTGTTGCACATCAGGCACATGAGCAGCACATGGGTAGATTATAGACACTGCTAGACCATGCATGGCACACCTGCACAGATGGTTGCGGCACAGTGGTGCGACATCCCAAGTAGGCTTACAGTCCTTTCGGGGAATATAAATGGCATGCTGAATAAAATCAAACGTGGGGTGGTACTCAAAGTGGCTTCCAAGTCCGATTCCGACATCCTGATGCTCTAGGAGACCCACCTCTTGGTTAATCACCGCCCTTTTCTGGCCCATAGAGGATACTCTCAGGTCTGCCATTTGGGATTTCACTGGGGCTCGTGGGGTATGGCCATCTTGATCCATAGACAAACTCCTCTGCCACTGTCCAGCTTGTGGCACAATAGTTTAGGCCACTATGCGGTGGTGAGGTGCACTCTATGGAGCTTCACGATCTACCTGATATGTATCTATGTGCTCCCTCCTCTTACTTCTGAGTTTTTGAGAAAATTGTCGACTATCTTACAAAATATTTCCCTAGTTGATGTGCGGAGGGCACACCACCCGACGGAACATGGGTACATCTTTTATTCTGGTGCTCATCGGTTCTTTTCCATATAGACCATTTCCTTATGCCCTGCCGAGATGGCTGCAGAGTATTGATGTCAAGTTGTTAGCGAGAGGCCTTTCGGACCGCTCGCCAGTAGCCATAGATTTTGCCTTAGGCCCACCCTGATCTGTGACGGACTTGTGCTTGATCCGCTGGAGTTTTCAGAGTGAAGAGTTTAGGGAGGCTTGTCAGCACAGGTTTGAACGATTCCTCATGGAAAATCAGGGGTCAGTGGGCTCACAGGCAGTCCTATGGAATGCCCAAAAGGACACCCTCCAAGGGGATATTATTAGCTGCTACAAGGGCCTGTGAGACTGCGCCCAACGGAAGGTAGGGTAACTCGAGGCACGGGTATTTGATCATGAGAGCCGCTATATTAACACAATGGAAGAGGCCCTACTGTGTGATTCATGCACTCACAGACTTTGAGTAAACTGGAGCTCATGCAGGAGACATAGAAGGCTTAGATGGCCACCCGTAGCCGCATTTATCTATGGGGAAAATAAAACCAGCAAAACCCTGCATTGGTTATGCACCCTTCATGTGCCAGGTGCTCTGGTGGCCTATCTTGAAGCTGTGGACAGCTCTTGTATAACGGGAAGTGAAGCAATCGCAAATGCTTCTGTATCCTGCTATCAGGGCTTTTATGGTTCTGATCCCACAGGCCCATGAACAAACCTTCACCAAATGGTGGCTGACTTGCCAGTGCCATGTTTATCCCCTGTGGGTCATGAATCCCTGGACGCAGAGGTCACTTGTGAGGAACTGTGTGTGGCCATTTTGCCTATTGCTGACCACCGACTGTATAACAGACATGCACATTTGCCTGCCATACAGTCCAAAGAGGACAGTCCTGAATACTCTCCCTTAAAGCAAAGATACTTCTCACTAACATCAAAGACCATAAATTGTCTGCCATATATCAAATGATCCTTCGCAATATTCCGGACCCGATGGTAGGGGTGTGGGAGGCATGGGAGTGGGACCTGAGCCATTGGAGGACGAGGATTTCCTTGAGGCAGTGACCGCTCCTAGAGAGGTGGTAATAGCCTCCCAATTCTGATTAATTCAACTCAAGTTGCTTCACCGCACTTATCTCACTAGGGTGAGGCTGTCCCAAATGGGATTGATAGTCCCTGGAAGTTGCTTACGGTGCGATGACCCAGGCTGAGACTTACCTCATATGTTCTGGCACTGTCCTGCACTCTCCCACTTCTGGAATGGGGTTTTGTGTCACTTAAAGGGCATCCTGGGCTGGAGAATACCCAGGGATCCAAAGCTCATACTTCTTCACATTATGGAGGGTAAGGAGAGCAATAGCTATCAGAGGGCGCTGCTCTGACTGGGTCTGATAACTGCAAAATTAAATACAGCACGTGCCTGGAAGGATGCTGAGGCTCCCTCTGTCGCAAGATGGGACACAGGCATGGACTACTGTATGAACTTGGAATTCCCGATTTATCTAGCGAGAGGGTGCCCCCAGAAGTAACACTAGATTGTAAAAGATTGGGCTGGCTACAGGTAGAGGCCTGCCGAGCCATGCTGTGGTCCATACATGGGGACGTGCTCTCCTGCAGCCTCAATTTGAACTGCTCATGAACCACGAGAGGCACCCAAGGATAGCCTTGTTGTGTCGCATTTTGTATTTTGTTTCTGTATGTCATTGCCATGGTGCTCACATGCCATTCTAACGTGTGTTGTTGTTGTTTCCTTGTGGCTTTTTGCCAAGTTCTCTGTACTACTCTTGAAAGTTTATTGGTCAAAATCAATAAAAAACTTTTTTTTTAAATTATAGTTATTCCAATATTCTAGTTAGCATTTTTCCTTGTTTTTGAAAAGCTGATATGTTCTTAGCACCAAGAATGTTCGGCAATACTTGCCAGTAGTCGTTTGTCTATTACATTGTCTCTATGAATTAGACTATTTTATAGGACTGCCAAAGTCATGTGATGATATGCCTCACTTCATCTTGATTAGAGTCAAGTTTCTTTCTATCCCTCCACAGAGCTACCAGTAGACGTTTTTTTTCACTTGTGCTTCTCCATCAAATCACTCAACTTTTATTTACCACTTTAAAAGACTTATAACAAGTATCCCTTCCACCAATACAAAGTTCATTACTATAGAATCAAAAGACTCTGCACTTCCATTATGCTGTTATCATTACTTGAAGTATTTGCCAGTATTTCCTATATCCCCAGGGCCCACTGAGAACAATTTATCTCATTTTTGCTTTCTCAATGTTTAATCTAATATCATGATTGGTGTGCTCTTTCTGAACATATGTTAGCCCACAAGGACTGGACTGTACCTGTGGCAAAGGTTCATATATTTCTTAAAACAGTCACACTTCTTAAAAGATGTGACCAGAGGCTGCCTATACCCCAGATAAGGCAAACTATTCTTGGAGGTTTAAGCTTGATGGCCGCTTAAAAAAGACTTGATGGATTGGAATACTGACTGAAGCTATGATTTCTTTGTTAATTTGTTGCAAACCAGAGCATTCCATTGCAATACTACCTATATCGGCTGCTGGTGTGATGTGCTCCATGCATTGTATTATTGTGCAGGAGCTGTGGAACAATGGAATATGTAATTCACTTATGCAAGCAGGAGGGTATCTACCTGATGGTTCATTACCTGTCATCCAACTGTTAGCTTTGATGTGAGCTGTGTCCAGTGGTGTAGCAAGGTGAGGTGGGGGAGGCGGTCCGCCACTGGGGGCACAAGTTTTGGGGGCCTCCCCCTGCTCTTGCCTACCGCCATTGCAGCAAAATGCAGGGATCCCCAACACCCCCCTCTCTTACCTGCTGCCGTTGTGAGGGATCACCAGGACCCCCCTGCTTTTACCTGCAGCCGTCGTGGGGGACAATCGCAGGGACCGCCCCCCAGCCAAAGGTCTAGATACGCCACTGGCTGTGTCTGTGCTCAAAACACTGCCCAGAAAAGAGGATACACAGTGTCAAGCACATTTCAATAAAAGTAGACTTGCTCACTCTCTTATTTGGCCATGAGGAGCCGTGTATAACAAATTAATCGATCAAAATTATACAGAAAATAATAAATATTCTTAAAGAATTCCTAAGTGTCCACTGAAGGTCCGACCAGGACCTATGAACCCTAAATGGCTTGCTTGTGAATGCATATGGCTAGTCTAAAGCAGAGGGTTTATCCATATTAAAGAGTTTACCTTTGCACTTACAAATATTTGCAGAGCATATATATGTCAAGTCAGAAGAAACCGTAGAGTAGATCCAAAGAAGTCTTCAATAGCTCAGCTAGCCTTTGTGCAAGCCCCCACTGTCCTCCTAGCATCAGTTTATTTAAAAAAGATTTAGGTGGTACAAAATGTCAGGAATCAGCAAAAAAGCAAGAAGAATCTAACAACCAAAAGCACACAAGGCCCAGTAACTACAAAATAAACAAGCTACAGAAGGCAAGAACAAAACAAGTGCTCAAAGGTGAAAAGCCAGAAGGAACTTGGACAACAACTAGCACACATTTGAAGCACTGAGGGCATGGAGGTGAGTCTCCTTGAGTTCGCGTGAGAATTTGTTGACATCTTGGGGCACTCATCCTCACAAGGTATATTAGGATCACTCATACAATATCGACTCCTATAACATCGAACTACAAGAATATCGTGTCAACAATATCGTAAACCAAAATATCGACACACAATACACAAAACAGAAATAACACAAACATCGATAAAAAAATATTGTTTAAAAAAATCTCGATGACAAAAATATCGACACTAAAAATAAAGAACACAAAAATATCGATAATACTAAAATAAAATGAAACATATCAAAAACATCGATATAAACAATATCGACAACACAAACATCGATTAAAATACATATAAACTATATCGAAAAAAAAAAAAAAAAAAATATATACTATTTTCAATAATATAATAAAATAACATATACCAAATATTTTAAACAACCAATAAAAATAATTACAAAATTAATAAGATAAAATAAAACAAATACACAAACAATCCAAAAACAAATAAATAAACAAACAATACAAAATTAAAAATATATCACAACTACCGAAAAGAAACAAACATAAATATATATCACACATAAAAATATATATCACATTTATCTACATATACATTTAAATACCAACAATAAACAAAAAAAACAAACATTAAATAAACATAATCAATATTAAACAAATTAAAAGGTAACAGCTAAACAATTCAAAAAAGCTATCTTGACCAATAAGTTTAAACTACACCAACACAAACCAATAGAAAACTTTAATTAAATAAACACTATAAAAACAATCAATTAATTAACACAAAATTTACCGTATAATGGACAAACACAGAGGAAGAGCGAACATTTGTGAGAGAGAACACAGAACGAAAAACAACTACACAAACAACTATTCCGAAAACAGAACAAAACTTTGTAACTAAATAAATACAATTAGCTTTTCAAAAATAATTAACTAAAACTATAACATGTTTTCCTTTACATATCACAGATTAAACTTCACTAAAAATACACCTACAAAATTCAACACATTTACGTACACAACAACAATAAAATCAACATTATAATAAATATATCACAAAGTAATTATATAACTTAACCAACAAATAAAGTAAAGTATTTAAAAGTAATAAATTTAATAAAAAAGCAAAATATAGCTAACAAATACCTTTCTCTTAACAGCTTCAACAAAAGTCAACAAAACCACATCAATGAAAGACACTTCATCAACTAAAAAGAGTAAGTATATATTTTTTTTACAAATAAATAAAAATAGACACTAATCGAAATAATCAGATTAACTAAAACTATAATGTTTTCTTTTATGTTTCACAGATTAAACTTCACTAAAACTCTACCAACAAAACTCAAAACAAACATTAACCTTGAAAATAAGTACAAAATCAACATTAAATAAAAATATAAAACTAAGGGGCACATTACGATGGCGGGCGGAAGCACAACCGCCGTGCTGGCGGATGCAAAAACCACCAGTTACCGCCGGCACGCAGCAGTCCACACGCCCGCACAATTACGATGCGAAAAGTAGGCCAAACACCGCCGGCAAGCCAGCAACACCGTCCGCCATCAAAGTGCGCCCGTACACGTAGCGGCGCAGCCCAACTGACACACACCGTCCGACGAAACACGTCCCGCCCGGCGCATAAATTACGATGCCGCAAACAAACGGCTCCCACGGCTAAGAGACACCGCACGTGAAAGAGAGGCGGTAACACGGACGCAGAGCACGGACAACGAAGAAGCGGCACCCCGGGCATGAATCCAGCACTGCAGGCCCTTCCCATGCTTCTGCTTCTGCTGATGCACCACCAAGGACGCAACGTACCGCGGAGACGCAGGTAGGCACACACACAACAAGTGCACGCAAACAGCGCACACAGTGCAAGGTCGGAAAAAGCGGACAACCCCCCACCAGCGCGTGTACACTACACATCCACCATTGCATCCACATATGACACACAGGCCAAATCCTAACATCGCGGAACACATGTGTACACACCACCTGGGACTAGGAACCAACCACCCCGTCACGGCCACAAAGCGCCGATGACGCCGCCACACATGCGCACAACGCAGAGGCCAACCGCAGCGCCATGCATGCGTCGCACACAGACACAGGGACACAACCAAGCAGCACACACATCAGCCCCACCCCGAACGCACATGACACGTGACAGGCCTGCCACAGACATGTCCCCAACGCCCAATTCACGGACAACACCCAACGCCACACAACCGACGCACACATGTCAGTGAAGTCACGCAACAGCAGGACACACCCCAGTGTAACAAACATGGCGAAGCACACAGCGGCGGCAACACCAACTAGGAGAAGCAGGGCCTCTTCGGGAAGAGGAACGCCAGTACCACACTGAAAAACCCATACCACCCTGCACATATGAACAAGACACATGAAACGGAACACCAAAGAGCCCGGGGACCGACAACAGGTGGCCCAAGAATAACATTCACACACAAGGCCCAACGCAGAGCGGAAAGGCAGCCTGCCGCCCACACAAGGGAGAGCAGACAGCACTGAATGACCTTCCATTCCAACTCCGAAACCACAGCCCCACGACAGAAGCCGGTGAATACAGCCATTGTCCAAGAATAGACCAACACAGGCATGCCGAGGAGACCGACCACACGGCAGATAGCGCATATCACAGAAGCACACAACGGACGGGGAAGAAAGAAGAAAACACTCCCCCATGTCGGCCACCTGCAAGTTAATTGGAAGGAGTCACACAGCACTGACCTTGAACTGTCTGAAAAGCATGTGGGAAGAGGGCCCGTGTCCTCCAAACAAGCCAACAGAACACAAGTCCTGTCTCCCTACGACTACACAGAGCTCACAGCAACCCCGGAGCGTGCACATTGCAGACTGCACACACAGCCGGAGCACGCCACCTCAACGAACCGCTGCGAAATGGCAACCGCAACACACCTACCCAACTACGCCGAACAGCTCAAGCTGTACAAAACCAACACGATACATACATTGGGATGCGATCTCCTGTCCCTGCTGAACGTAAGTTACCGACTGACTTACCGCATCACATTGTTCAGCTGCGTCATGCCCGTCTTCTACTGTCGGAGGTGTCCCTACCAGCATCCCGTCGAGATATGCCTCTCCAACCCGGCATGTCTGAAGGCGGACCTGCTACCACTACTCCTCCCTCTGGACGCACACGACAGGGCCTGCTCTGCCTATGGGGGCATGGCGTATGTGGCCAACATCGCACCCGCACTGAAATGGGACCACTGTGCCTCCACACGACGGATCATCGAGAACAGCTACATCGAATGTCACCCAGCATGCCCCATCATGGTCCTCCAAGGGACAACTTACGAACAACACCTTGAGAGCCACCATCCGCTTCATTGGCTGGCAAACATGTACACCACCAATGACATGGAAGCCCTGCTGGACGGCATCGCATACCTGACAACCTGTAAATACGTCGGACCACAACGCA
The DNA here is from genome assembly GCA_963921515.1 of Calotriton arnoldi. NCBI lineage: Eukaryota > Metazoa > Chordata > Amphibia > Caudata > Salamandridae > Calotriton > Calotriton arnoldi. The sequence continues at coordinate 165,045 of CAWUFW010004665.1, forward strand.
GGTTCCCCGAGTGACCTATGAAGTCCAACCCCGCACCCATGCTCAGCTTCCGCACGGACTGGCCAGTCACCACCACAACAGCCATACCAAAAGACCGGCAACTGTAACCACACCATCAACGACATCGCCATGACATCGGATATGACCGGGACATGCACACTGTTCCCCATCACATCCAGGAACACCGCATGCATCGTGGGAGGCAGTGGCATGGGCTCTGTGTATCGCACCCACATGGACGGAACTGCACGAACAACCAGGACACGACATGGATCCAGCGCACATGGACACACACACCGCTCAGTGGACATGAATAGGTCGCCTGGAGTCTGTGGGTGCTGCACCCCTCCCACCCCCGCCCCGGGAATCCCATACCAGGACCTTTGCATGGACGACAAGTGCATACAACAACAACACGACCCCAGTGACTGTGACATGTCCAGTAACCACCACACTGCAACAACAAGTGGCACGTCGCTGCATGCACGCAAGCACATGCCCTGATGTCATCTCACATGCACGCGTGCATGAGGAACAACCGCAGCAAACCTGTCACATGGAACTGAGATGGACTGTGCCCATGATGCCGAGCGGTCTGGTAGGCTACATGTATACCGTCTGTGTCAAAGTCCGCAGCTCCGCAGCTATACGTAAATGTACATTAGCACAGCCTTGGCCAAGCAGATGTAACCCCACACCCTATCCCATTTGTAATCATGCTCAGTATATCCTCAACATGTATCCCGCTGCCAGTAGTGTCCACTATACTGCATCACAGAGGACAGAAGACTCAATATAATGTTTGAAACCAAAACTGTCTCCGCTGACTCATTTCACAAGTACGAATGAGAGAGGATGAGAGTATGTGAAGTACACGGCAGTCGTGACATGACCATGTAGTCCACTGGTATTGGATGTCAACGCAAATGAGTAGCACTACTGTGGAAGACACACATGTGTCGTGTGAAGTCGTATGGACGCAGTGCTCAGGTGGGTGGGTGCGACGGGTAGATGCGCACATGACAAGTTGGAGCACGCCGTGTTGGGAGGGGTCATGAACAGTACACCACCGCTTCCCAGGGCATTGTGAGAGGACACCTGTCGGGGGGAGTGAACACGTGTGTGCACAGCAGCCGGGCACACGTACAAAGCGGTACCAGGCGCACCTCAGCCCACCCTCTGTGGACAAGCTGGATCCTGTTGTGCGCCCGCCATGCCCCTTGACAAGGCACACACAGCCCCAGTCGACCAGGTGTAACCCCAACATAGTCAATCCGCACAGGCGATACAGGGCACGGGATGGCAGTGGAGCATGGTGTGTGAGAGGTCTCCTCGCGCTCCTCCTGGTCATATCACGCAGGCAATAGAACCTCAACGTCTAGCATGGCACAAGTCACATGGAAGTGTAGGGGACGCACCACAGCACGAGCAGCACTGACGTCACGGGAGGTGGCTCGCACCATCCCATCCATTGCCCATCATACCAACCACGCCACATGCCATTGCGACTAAGTGCAAGCGCGTGCGCCACCACCCCCGAGCCCTCCCCAGAGAGGCCAAAGAGTGAATGTGTGGGCCATCAGCCACAGACGGACGCGGCCTGGCCGCAAGGGCAGCCACAGCCACTGGGTGTCGCAGGTGGCGGATCCGGAAGGCGAAGACTGTGATGCATAGTCCATGCAGGCCGGGTCACCATTAGGGGCACCACGCAGGTGGACGGCGTCCCGCCACACATCATACCCTGAGACAGCCCACTCGTGCAACTGGACCCACACATACACTCCTTGCCCTCTCTGGTGCGAGCTTGGGGCTGCCTGTGCAAGCGCTAGCCTCGCAGGTGAGCATGCATATTGGGGGCGAGGGGAGGACATGAGGGCTGGGGCGAAGATGACTGTATCACTGTCAGTTAGCACAAGGGATGACCCAGATGTGGAAAGGAAGAGACGTGTCCAGTGTGTACTGCAACTAGTCGCCAATCCAACTACCCCCCATGTCCGGAATGTAAGCCCGCACCTAGGCCCGCCCATCCGCCACATCGAACATACCACCAGCACGACAACCTTCCCATTCGAAACACTGACTGGGGGTGGCGACCAGTGAACAATCATGTGTAGCCTACCCACGCGTACATGTGGGCCCTCCATGATCCATGTCACCTGCGGCAAAGACATGACATGCGCAATGAGGGAAGTGAGGAGAGCTGTCCGCCCCACGCGCAGAAGGTGCATCAGCTCCACAGACCCAGCAGCGAGTCCAGCAGGGGTCACATGTGCAGGGGCAGCTGTGCCTGGTGTGAAGGCACATGCATATAGACAGCACATCGACCAATGTGTAGTCTGCCCACATCCACAGTCCATCATCATGCGGACATAGGAATTGAACACAGGGCAACACATCTTAGTTGGTGCACCCACCGTGACCAACAATGCGCAATCATCGACGTACCCGCCCTGTGCATGGCCCCCACCCAACGGAGGCACATCCAGTGCCACCATCCCACACACACAAGCCTTCCACGGAACATGCTGTGTCCAATGGTCAGTACAGAGTCAGCGCCCATCTGGTGGATCCTGAACAGGAGACACATGCACACACATGCCAGCTCCCACTATGTACGTCTGCCACCTGGCACGTGCAATGTAACCTCTCACCTGTGACGTGTGACTGCAAGCACACAGCCGTCTTGGCATGGGGCTGTCAATGTGGACACCAGTCAATGTTTCGGGAGCTGTGATCCGTACAGTGCTGTACATAGGGTGCAGTGCTGACACCTACTACTGTCTCATATCCCCTCGTGCCACAGGTCCCACTTGTATTGGCCGCTCAGCCCGTGCCCACATCGTCGTCGTCGTGTGCCATACTCATCCAGCCTCGGAAGCAGTTCCATGCTCAGCAGACACTCATGTTGCCGTGGCGTTGCCGCTTGACGAATATGCAGTCAGTCCCCATCAGCACGCCCCGCAAGTCATTGGGGCCTAGATCCCCATGTGCATGCACATGGCAGTGGTATGTCTCACTTGCCATTGCCATTGTTGGGAGACCTGTGTAAGTGTATTGTGGCCGTGCCGTCCCAGCTTGACAGCTGGGCTGTGGCTCATGTGCTTGCTCAGTCATGTCAGTGATGTGTATGCGAAATTGCTATGTGCCGTGTTGCTCTGACATGTGTCCTCTGCCATTTAACCCAGGCGGAGACCGAACATTGACCGCCCATACCAATTGCTGGCGGACATGGACGATACAGAGGTAATCAGGAAGTTTCGGCTGGACAGGCCAACCCTGCATCGACTGTGTGCCATGTTAGAGCCCCATCTCCGTCCCCGCAGGGTGTATCCGACTGCTGTCACCCCCACGGCTAAGGTGATGGCCGCCATGCATTTCTTCGCCACTGGGTCATTCCAGCACACAGTGGGCAGTGGAGGAGGGATGTCCCAGCCCATGTTCAGCAAGGTGCTGAGGGATGTACTGGCAGCCATGATGCTGTACCGGAACAGGTACATCAGATTCCCCAGGGCTCGTGAATTGGCGGCAGTGAAGGGTGCATTCTATGCCCTTGGCAGAATCCCACACGTCGTGGGAGCCATTGACTGCACACATGTTGGCCTTGTTCCACCACAGGCCACTGAGCACCTGTACCGCAACAGGAAGCACACGCACTCCCTGAATGTGCAAGTGGTGTGCCTTGCGGACATGGTGATCACCCACGTGTGTGCCAAGTTTCCAGGCTCGGCACATGACGCACACATAATGCGCAACAGCATCTTGCCACGACTGATGGCCAATCTGCAACAGGATCGTGGCTGTATTGTCGGTGAGTATGTGGAGTGGTGTAGCGTGCTGGTTGTGCGATGCTGTCCCCTGTCCAGTTGGAATAGCAACGGTTCTCTGTGTCCCTCACACCCAGGTGACTCTGCGTATCCGAATGGGGCATGGCTGCTCAGTCCATTGAGGAATCCTCGCACCCCAGCAGACGATCGATACAATGAGGCACATGGGAGGACCAGACGTGTGGTCGAGCGTACCTTTGGCCTCCTCAAGTCCAGGTTCAGGTGCCTGGACCGCACCGGGGTGCACTGGCGTACTCCCCACAGAAGGTGTGCCAGATAGTGGTGGCGTGCTGCATGCTGCACAATCTGGCCATTCGGAAGCAGATCCCCCTCATTGTGGATGACGGAGATCAACCAGGGCCCCAGCCCGCAGACCAGGACAGCTCGAGTGAGGTGGACAGCGGAGAGGAGGAAGCTGGGAATGTGCGCCAGCAGCTCATCGCCCGCTACTTCACTTGACGGTGAGTGTCCATGTACGACGGATGATGTGTCTGTATCTGTGCAGGTGTGTGTGTGCTGTGTCAGGGTGGCCGTATGTTCACTGCGTGCAGTGTGTCAACGCTCCATGGCCAGGGTAGTATGCCACTGTTGGTGACTGTGGCATTGTGCCCTATTGCTCTGTGCGATGTGTGTACATTGCTTGTAGTTGTTGACATGTACTGTGTGATGGGTGTGTGACACACTCATTGAATGTGCTCCTGTTCTGTCTCCCACCCCTAGGTCCCTACAGGCCCTCCGGATTCCATTGCCATGCCACGCATCAGGTGCCTTCCCGCCCAAGGTGGCCGTTGTATTCCGTACAAATAAAACACAGGGCACAAACAGCAGTTAGTGAAAAAGGTGCATTTATTACAAACTGTGACATGTGATTGTGTGTAAGGTGATGACAAAAGTGGTGCGTGCAGTGACAATGAGCTGTCGGTCATGGCTGCGTGATGATCAGGGTGTACCCACTGGTTCTATGTCCATAGTCCAACACACACATGCCATCCAGATGGCTGTGTGGAGTGGGATCGTAGAGCAAGTCAATGCAGTGGCTGGTCAAGGAAGGCTGGCGGAAGGCTGGCTGGCTGCCTCACTTGCGACTGGAGCGTGCGAAGTCCTCCCGGGAGATCTGTTTCCTCTTCGGACGGCCCCTTCCACGTTTGGGAGGGGGGGTGTGGTGGCGACCTGCTGGTGGTGGGTGAGGTGTGCTCACTGGCTGTGGACGCAGGGGAAGTGGACACTGCTGCCCGACCCTGCGCCCTAGCAGGTGGTGGCGGAGGTGGTGTTGCTGGCCTTGCCTGTGACCCCACCGCCACCACCAGCTGGCCCATGAGGTCCACGAGTTGGTCCATACGGGACACGAATTGGCCCATATGGGCGTCCATGGACCTCAGCACCCCCAGCACCTCCCGCGTGTCTGTAGCAGACCTGGCCCATTGTCCTTGGGCCTCTTCATAGGCCCCAAGGACTCTGGCCATTTGAGGCAGGGCATGGCTCCCAGGGGAGGCTGGCGTTTCCCTGACCCTGCTCCTCCTACCAGTCCTGCTGCCACCGGCCTGCCCACTAGCCACATTGCACACCACGGTCCTCGCTGTGGCTCCCAGGGTGGATCCAGTCGGCCGGGCCACCACCTGCGCTGGGGCTGGTGCCAGCGAAGACGTGGTGGTGGTGGTGGCGGTGGTGGTCGGTGCGGCGATGGTGGCGGTTGCGGCAGTGGTAGTGGCCACAATGACCGTGGGTGTGGCCGCAACGACAGTGGCAGCAGGGGGCTGGGACTGTTCAGCATCCCTGGATGATGGGTTGGTGGGTAGGAGGGGTCCTGGGGAGCGGCTGGGCCCTGCCACGCCAGATGGGCCTGCTTGGTGGTCTGTGTCCGAAGAGGAGGACAGATCCTCCAGATCCGTGTGTCCTCGTTGGGGGCTTGTGGGCTGGCTGTGCTGGCTGCTGTCTCCATCCCCAGCATCCGGCAGTTCGTCACCTGTGGAGAGAATGAGATTTGTTATTGTGTTGCACCTGGCGAAGTATGTATTTGTCGTCTGACATTGGCAGTTCGTGCAATCTCGTACATGGGTTTCCCGGAGGCGAGTGTGTGGCTGTGGCATCTGTAGTTGTGTGTGCTAGGCAATGGGACTGTGTGCTGTGCACATGTGGCATGGGACGGATTGGCCATGCCGATGGGTGTGTTGCTGTGCCCCTACTCATTGTGACTCTGGTGTATGCGGGCTCCTGGCCCATCCTGGGTCTGGTTTGTACTTTGCATTTGGGGTTCACATGGAACGCTTAGGAACGCATATGGCAACATGGGGGCCATGCCCCAGATTCGCATTTGGGAGGGGATATGCATTTGGGGTTCAAATGGACCGCTTAGAAACGCATATGGCAACATGGGGGCCATGCCCCAGATTCGCATTTGGGAGGGGATATGCATTTGGGGTTCAAATGGAACGCTTAGGAACGCATATGGCAACATGGGGGCCATGCCCCAGATTCGCATTTGGGAGGGGATATGCTTTTGGGGTACATGCTGTGAGCCATGGGTGCCGAACGTGACATGTGTTGTGGCAGCATGACAGTGCATGGTTTGAGGTGTGTGCATGCTTGACATGGCCTGCATATTTGCTGTCTGTTGTGATTACTGGACATGGCATTGGACGCATCGTTATGAGTGAGTGATAGTTGTGTGCCAGCCAACGTATTGCAGTTGTCCCATCTCCTTGGTGTGCGTGCTGCCCTGTGCCATGTGCATCACTGCAGTGCTCGGGGGGTGTGGCCCATGTTGTGTGTTGTTGCTCACAGTGTGTCGTGCGCTTAATTGACTTCTGGCACATGGTTGGTCATGGGCATGTGTCTTAGCGTGACTGCTGTATGTGTGGCAGCTGTGCGGATGACATGCCTTTCATGAGACTGGGGCTGACGGATGGGATGGATGGTATGTTGTATGTGCATGGTGTGTCTGTGAGTTTGATGGGTTCAGTGGTGTTCGTGTGCATTTATGTTGTTCCGCTCTGTTGCGTCTAGTGTTGTTTGTCTTACATAGGCGTAGTTGTGGGGTGTGTGGTTGACAGGCAGTAGGGGCTACATGGACAGGACTTCAATGGTGTTTCGGTTGTGTGTGATGAGTTGCACAGTGGCTGCCGTGTGGGACTATATTCAGTGTGGCTTGTGCATGCAGACGTGGCTCCTTGGGTGTTGCAATGTCTGTGATGGGTCATGTGGGGTGTGAGTCTGTTGTTCATGTCCGTGTGCACATTGTTCACTTGTTCGTGACGGTGGGCGGTGCTGCGTGTTCGTCTGCTACGTGACATGTCCCATTTGTTAGTCGTGTTATGGTCCTCATGCCTCCAGTAATCCAGCCCTGTCCAGTTTCCCACCTGCAAGTTGTTCGTGCGTGCACTGTACTGGATGCCACATGGCTCTAAGCGGGGGGTGCTCCATGTTGCAGGTCTGTGGGGGTGGGGGGTGTTGTGGGTCGTGGGGGTGGCTGGACACCCACTGACACCGATTGCTGTGGACCATGATGTCTGCCTTTCGGCTGTCGTTGTGCACTGCGGTGGCTGACACGTGGCTGTGGGGTGTGGGGGATGCTCCTCCTTGCTGTGCTGTGGGACTGGGGCCTGGTGTGTGTTGTACTTGGGCTGTCCACCGTCCCACCCACTGCACTTTGTGTTCCTGCCACTTACCTGTTACTTGTCGGTTAGTGCAGCTGTGGCGGACACATGGGTGTGGTGGGTGCTCGTTGTGGCGCTTCTGGCATATTTGGGGACCTGTTGGTGGTTACGTGGCTGGCTTAGTGTACACATGTCCCCACGCATCTTACAGTTGTTCGGTTTGGGCTGTGTGTGGTAGTGTCTGTTGCATGTGTGTGTGATGTGTTGTGTATTGTGTGCTGGACATGGGGGTGTTTGTCCCTGGGAGCTGTGGCATGGTAGTTGCGCATGTGAGTACATAGCGGTGTGCTGGTATACATTAGTTTGTACTTACCAGCCTCCACTCCCCCTGCTAATCCGGCGAGGATCTCCGGATGGATTACGACTCGCACCTTCTCCTCCCACGCTTTGAAGGTCTTAAAGAGCGCAGGATTCCCTCCGCCAGTGACTGCAGCCAGCTCTCTGTTTTTGCCCTCCTTCTTCTTGACCAGGCTCTTTACGTCATTCCAACGTTTGTTAATCTCGACTCTGTTCCTGGGCAGGGTCCCGACTGCATTGACCTGGTCTACGATCCGGTTCCACATTCTGTTTCTGGTGGCTAGTGGTGTGTGCTGGACCATGTTCCCATAGATTTGTGGGTACACCTTGATGATCTCGTCGACCATGACCGTCAGCTCCATGGGCGTGAACTTGGGCATCCTTTGTGGTGCCATGGTGTTTGTGGTGCTGGTGCGGTGTGTGTTGTGTAATGTGCAGGGGGTTTGTGGTGCCGGGGTGTGGTGGTGGTGGTGGTGGTGGTGGTGGTGGTGGTGGTGTTTGGTGGTGGTAGTGATGTGTGCGTTTCTGTGGTGTGCTGCTGTCCTTGCTGTGTCACTGTGTCCTCTCCTCTCCTCTCTGGTTTGCAATGTAGCAAGGGGTTGTGGTCTGTGGGAGTGCTGCTTTTGTACTCACCTATGTGGGTGTGTCCTCATGGTCTGTTGTTTTCAGGTGTGTTGTGTCTGGGGTTCTGGCCTTTGTATTTTTTGTTTGTCCGGGGGGTGTTTTCGGGATGTGTACTGTGCTTGTGTATTTGTGCGTGCCTTGCTGTGTGGACTTGTTGGCCATGTTGTGTGCTATTGGTTTTGTGTGCGGATGGTTTCTGTGCAGGTACGTTGGCGCCATGGCTTCTGCCGTGTCGATTCTCATCGGCGTTGTTTGCGCTGGCGGGCGGTATATTTGTGGTTTTTCCGCGCTCATGGCGGTGCGATCGTAATTTCACGTGCGGTGTGTCGGCCGTGTGGGCGGGCGGTTTTGTGTTGTCGTGCGTGTTTTCGTCCGTGGCGGGCGGTTTGACTCCGACTCGGACGATGGCGGGCGGTATTTTGTGTGATTTTTCGCCGATGGCGGTTTTCGGTTTGTGTAATCGTAATGGCGTGGTCGGTGTTCAGGCGGTGTGTGCGGGCGGATTTTTGCCGCTTCCATGCCTGGCGGATTTATTTACGCCGGGTATCGTAATGGGCCCCTAAGGGGTCAATTACGATGGCGGGCGGACTGTGTCCGCCCGCCACTGCAACGGCAAACAGGACTGCCCGCAAGAGGTGCAGCGGTCCCGCAATGGCAATTAGGATGCCACCGCCACGGTGGCGGTGGCATCCCGCATATATTGCATTGCGGCGGGCGGTGCTGTAAGCAGCACCCGCCACAATGCAATATATGCATGTTGTGCATTGGCATGCACAACGTGACAGGTACTGTGCGGTGCCTGCCACCTTGTCCATGCCAATGTTGGGGGGTACCATGGGTACCCCCCAAGTGCAGCCCCCCACCCCCCCACCCCCCTGGGGGCCCGCAATGGGCCCCTGAAGCAAAAACCGCATGCCTTTCCATGGCGAACTCTCCGCCATGGAAAGGCATTGAAAATGCCACATGCTAATATGGATGGCGGTGCCTGCAAGGCACCGCCACCATATTATGGGCCTTTTCCGCCCGGTAGGCAATCGGGACGATTGCCTACCGGAGGAAAAGTGGCGGACGGTCTTTCCGTCTGCCGCGGTACCCCCCGCCATGCTAATGTGGCGGGGGTAAAAGGCCGTCTGGTGAGGTGTGTTGGCGGGCGGATCGCCACCGCCCGCCATCATAATAGGCCCCAAAGTAAGTATATAAATTAACCAACAAATAAAGCAAACTAATAAAAAACGATAAAATAAATTAAAAACCAAATATAACTAACAAATACTTTTCTCTTCACAGCTTCTACAAACTTCAACATACAACAACACCAATGAAATAAACTTCATCAACTAAATATAGTAAGAATTTTTTTTCTCAACTAAATAAAAGTAGAAACTAAATAAACAAAATAATAAAATTAAATGTGACACTTTAATAAAAATAACATTTTGATTTTAAACCAACAGAAAATAAAACGAGTGAATAAACCACGACCATCGATAAAATATCCATCAAGAAAATTAAAGCAAGACAAATGTAAGTTTATTTTCAAATATAATAATTATACAAACATGTTTACTGTTCAAAATCGTATAATTAATACATATATATATATATATATATATTCACAGATAGACAAAAAATGGCAGAAAGAAAAAGTAACTGGAAATAAAACCCATTGGAAATGTAGTAAATATTACTCCAATTCTTGCTATGGGAGAGCCACTACAGTAGAAACAAATGTAGTCAATGTCAGAGAACACAACCATCCCCCCAATGTGACTGAACTCGGGTTCAGAGATGCTCTAGAAACAATCAGAGAAGCAAGTACCAGCTCCCAACAGACCAGTACCCAAATACTAAAAAACGTGTTAACTAGGGTTCCTGAACATGTCACATGACAACTACCATCCATCCCCACTTTAAAAAGATTAACTGCAAGAACTAAAAGAGCTACAGCTCAAACACCCCCCACCCCCCAAACCTTTGCAGAAATAGAAATGTTACCGGAATACACCATCACCCACAAAGATGAAAAATTCCTTCTTCATTACAATAGCAGTCATGAAAAACGAATTATCATCTTTGCAACCAACAACAACTTACAAAAACTTAAAAACTGTGAAATGTGGATGATGGAAGGCACATTCAAAGTTAGCCACAATCCTTTTTACCAACTATATACCATCCACGGCAAATATGGAGACACTAACATCCCCTTCATATACGCACTACTCCCTAATAAGCAAAACACCACCTACATAGAGCTCCTCACGATACTAAAATAATACACCAACAACTACTTTCCACAAAAAATAATCATTGACTTTGAACAAGCAATGATTCAGTCAATTTTAAAAATATACCCACACACTGCAATACAAGGTTTCTGTTACCACTTCTAGCAAACTGTCTGGAGGCACCTACAAAAATCTACTCTAAGGGGTCGATTCCGATCTCGGCCGGAAGCGCACCTAACAGTATTCGTCCGGAAAAAATACAAGCCGAACCCGTGTTTCCCGACCGATTCGAACACTCGTCCGAACGAACAAGTACGATGCGCACAACAGCCCAGATTCCGAGCGAGCCGTACTTACCCATTTCAGCTTCTGTTCCCCGCCCGAGCCGGATCCGTAAACGCCGATTCGAGTCGCACGGAAGCAAATACACAGCACCTTCTGGCCGGACTAGTACGATGCGCCTTCCGTACGCGCCGAACCCGTCGCTACGTCCGGCACATTTGAGCATCCGGGAGAGCTGTACATAAGGTCCGATTCGCGCCACAAGACGATCCACGGCTACGAGACGAACAAGCCAGCGATGAGTACGAGTCGAAGCCACGAGAAACCCGAACGAGACGACCCAACCATGAATCCCATCGCGCAGGTCCTACCAATACTCTACATCTGCTACCGGGACCGGTACGGACGCGTACGGCGCAGATGGTAAGTCAAACACCCACAACACAAACAAACGACACGTACCCGAAATATGTCACACACACATAGGGATGCACAAATGATGTACACCAGCAACAGCAGAACCATAGGGGCGGGATGGCTATCACCAATGCCATACACACCCATAGGGGGATGGATGCCTACCACTAACACCACCCCAACTCATGGGGGCCTGGATGCCTGTCACTACTACCATCCCCACTCATAGGGGGATGGATGCCTGCCACTAATACCATCCCCACTCATAGGGGGATGGATACCTACCACTACCACCACCCCTACTCATGAGGGCCTGGATGCCTGCCACTACTACCATCCCCACTCATATGGGGATGGATGCCTACCACTACCACCACCCCTACTCAGGGGGGCCTGGATGCCTGTCACTACTACCATCCCCACTCATAAGGGGGATGGATGCCTACCACTAACACCACCCCTACTCAGGGGGCCTGGATGCCTGTCACTACTACCATCCCCACTCATAGGGGGATGGATGCCTACCACTACCACCACCCCTACTCATGGGGGCCTGGATGCCTGTCACTACTACCATCCCCACTCATAGGGGGATGGATGCCTGCCACTAATACCATCCCCACTCATAGGGGGATGGATACCTACCACTACAACCACCCCTACTCATGGGGGCCTGGATGCCTACCACTACCACCACCCCTACTCAGGGGGGCCTGGATGCCTACCACTACCACCACCCCTACTCATGGGGGCCTGGATGCCTGTCACTGCTACCATCCCCACTCATAGGGGGATGGATGCCTACCACTACCACCACCCCTACTCAGGGGGGCCTGGATGCCTACCACTACTACCATCCCCACACATAGGGGGATGGATGCCTGCCACTAATACCATCCCCACTCATAGGGGGATGGATGCCTACCACTACCACCACCCTTACTCAGGGGGGCCTGGATGCCTACCACTACCACCACCCCTACTCATGGGGGCCTGGATGCCTGTCACTACTACCATCCCCACTCATAGGGGGGTGGATGCCTACCACTAACACCACCCCTACTCATGGGGGCCTGGATGCCTGTCACTACTACCATCCCCACTCATAGGGGGATGGATGCCTGCCACTAATACCATCCCCACTCATAGGGGGATGGATGCCTACCACTACCACCACCCCTACTCAGGGGGGCCTGGAAGCCTACCACTACCACCGCCCCTACTCAGGGGGCCTGGATGCCTACCACTACCACCACCCCTACTCATGGGGGCCTGGATGCCTGTCACTACTACCATCCCCACTCATAGGGGGATGGATGCCTACCACTACCACCACCCCTACTCAGGGGGCCTGGATGCCTACCACTACTACCATCCCCACTCATAGGGGGATGGATGCCTACCACTACCACCACCCCTACTCAGGGGGCCTGGATGCCTACCACTACCACCACCCCTACTCATGGGGGCCTGGATGCCTGTCACTACTACCATCCCCACTCATAGGGGGATGGATGCCTACCACTACCACCACCCCTACTCAGGGGTGCCTGGATGCCTACCACTACTACCATCCCCACTCATAGGGGGATGGATGCCTACCACTACCACCACCCCTACTCAGGGGGGCCTGGATGCCTACCACTACCACCACCCCTACTCATGGGGGCCTGGATGCCTGTCACTACTACCATCCCCACTCATAGGGGGATGGATGCCTGCCACTAATACCATCCCCACTCATAGGGGGATGGATGCCTACCACTACCACCACCCCTCCTCAGGGGGGCCTGGATGCCTACCACCCACACAACCCCTACTCATAGGACGGGTAATGCATGACACAACCAGCATACTCCAACATAAGGAATGTCTGAAAAATACATCCCCCCAACACCATGACAAGCGTGTGTAGTCTGTGTCAAATGCCTACAACACTGAACATGACATTGAACATACAATGTGACCCCCTATCACATGTGTCACACATAAATGTGTGTGGCCTCCACAATGCAAGCAGACCATGACCACTGTGGCAATGGGGTCTAAAGCCCCATCACCACAGTGACCAAAAGGTAAGTGTGGGGTCCATAGCTGAAGCACATTTTGAACATTGTGGCAATGGGGTCTAACACCCCATCATCACAGTGACCAAAATGTAAGCGTGGGGTCCATAGCTGAAGCACATTTTGAACATTGTGGCAATGGGGTCTAACACCCCATCACCACAGTGACCAAAAGGTAAGCGTGGGGTCCATAGCTGAAGCACATTTTGAACATTGTGGCAATGGGGTCTAACACCCCATCACCACAGTGACCAAAATGTAAGTGTGGGGTCCATAGCTGAAGCACATTTTGAACATTGTGGCAATGGGGTCTAACACCCCATCATCACAGTGACCAAAAGGTAAGTGTGGGGTCCATAGCTGAAGCACATTTTGAACATTGTGGCAATGGGGTCTAACACCCCATCACCACAGTGACCAAAATGTAAGTGTTGTCATGTGAAAAGCTGCAAATGCCAAACTGCATGGATGATTCCTGGTCACACAACAACAAACACATCAGTGGCATAGTAGTGCTTGTATCCCATAGCAACATAGATTGGGTGAGGCAAACAGTGCAGTGCCAATGAAACATTGCTTTGGCCATGTGCAGACAAACCTCACCCATGGGGGCTCACATTGTCAACATTCACGAATTACACAATGACAGAAGTGACCATCATAATGCAGACCACACATCAGCACCAATGGACACACAAATGTAGATATCCTGTGGAGACTGTAGATGTCAGATGAACAAATACCATTCCATGGCAGCAATAGGACATACAAACCATGATCATTGTGCTGACTGATGACCTAGGAGTCCCAGGGACAGCAGGGGAAAGCCACCAAACAACATACAGCCAATGGCACACTAAAGAAATGCCAATGCAGTGGTGCAAATGCACAAACACAAACAGGCAGACTCACACTGCATATCAAACACAACAGGTGATGGGGGTGTGCCAGTGTCCCCAGGCAACCACACAACACATGAGGAGGCCTGAATCCCTATTACACAGATGTGTATACAGTGCCACACAAAAGTAACTCATGGATCGGATTCCCCTATGTGGGCAATCAGGCATTGTTAGATGAGAGGGAGCACAAATTACAAATGTCACACAAGCTTGTAGGAACAGCAACTAACACAGCAAGAGACAGACCCACCACAGCACTACCCCCAGGGACCCCACATTGTGGTGACACTGGCCTGCATGATAATCCCACTGTGATGACAAAGGTAGATGTCGTACACACAGTGAACCACAGTCATGTTTCCTGAGCAACTAACTACCATCACACCTACACAAGCACAAATCAATCAGCACGGCCTGTCAGCCAAGGCCAACATGGAGGTAGGGGTCTAGCCGTGCAACAACTCTCATTTGCACACACTCAACACCACACACCTTGACCTCCATCAATGTGCAGCAGTGAAGCTCACATGGACTGGTGACATTGCACATGCACCCATGACAATCCCAGGGGTGGTGGGGGGAACTAAGGTGGAGATACCCATCACACATGGCCAGTCAACAAGACTTGTGAATGTCTGACACACTGCACAGTACGCTGTACATGGGCATGACGTCAAATCCACACCAACCAATGGGATCCCGGCCACAGTCACACACCAATGAAGAAGCCAAGGTCACCCACCAAGAACACACATAGACAACTTCCAACATTGCAGCTCTGACCCTGAGGAGTGGCAGCAGTCACACACACAACGTGTCACAATCACTGAAAGGTAACACAAAATGTAAATTACATGACTTGTGTAACCAACAAGTGCCAAGGGGAATCCTGACTGTGTCTCATCTGCGTTTGCCCACAAACTCAGCCCTGACAGCAAACACACCTATAGATGACACCCTGATCACCAGTAATGTGCCATGCACCCACATCACAGAGAACCCAGGGCGAAGATTTGGGGGGTACATTGCTCAACTCAGCAAGCATCACAAACAGGAACATCACTAGGGACCCCAGCCTGCGTAGCAAAATGGAAGTGAACACACACAGACATGCTCACACAACACACACCTTGGGCTCAGGCAATGTCACGGAATTACACACTGCCATGAGGGGACTCCACTCCTGTATAAGGAAAGCTGTGCCATACGTTGTCTCTGCAGGGCTCAATCATGTCAGCAGAACACTTGGTCACTCAGTCAACAATTAGCACAAAATGAAGGCTCTCGTCACATCAGCCTGGTCATGGCAGTGTCACCAAAATCATCTGCACCGATCAAATACACATGTATAGCAAGTTGCACTGATACCACAGATGAGTCCTTCCCCATTGATGCCCAAACTTGCATGTTCAGTGGAGATGGTCACACGGTCAGGGAAATAGACAAATTGAACAATGGCAAGCACATCTGATGTGCAGGGGTGTAAGCCACAGATGTGATATTGCAAAAACATGTAGGGAATCCCATTGGCAAATATGAATAACATGACACCCTCATATTGCTGCAAAGGATGACATGGCTACACCCCAGGATAGGACACATTCACCCTGGACAACATGGGGTCCTGCACAGTAACACTTCATTTACCTGATAGTAAAAATCACCATCACTGCAGCAAGGGCATGTTTAGCATCCTCAACATCAGGCAGCCAGTCTGAAGCAAAACCACTGGAGAACTGAAAGGAGCTTTATTCAGCATATGTGATATAAAAAAAGAAAGTCCAGACAAAACCCAAAGGCCAATGGCCAGTGCATGACTGAAGTCCAAACAGGGTGACAGTGGCAGATGTCACCCTTTGCTTTCCTGCACTGCTAATAACCAGGGACACTCCCCTCGGAGGGGCATACGGGGGTCAGGCCAGGCACCGCAGGGACAGGATCAGGGCTCACCAGAAGGAGGCAGGGAAGGGGTGGCTGGTGGTGGAGAGTCACTGACAACTGCAGTGGAGGTGTCTGACATGGTGTGTGCCAGCACAACTGGGGGGCATGAGTCAGATAGGTTGGGTGCCGGCACAACTCCAGTGGGCTGGCCAGATGGAGTGGACAGGTTCCCCACTGCAGTGCCCAAGTCAGACGGGGTGGTAGTGGACTCCACTACAGTGCCCATCTCCGGGGGAGTAGAATGGGGTTCAGGTAAGGTGGGCAGGACAGAGGGGGAGGACACGGTCTCCACACCAGTGGCACAAACATGTGCAGCGGGGGTGTGGGGCTGGAAGAGCAAGTGGTAGGAGGAGAAGGCTGCATCATTTTGGGGATGGTGTATCTGTGGGTGGGGGAACCTGGGACAGGGTGTGGTGGGGGAACCTGTGTTGTGGGTGACTGAGGGATGGAGGAAGGAGACTGTGTGGTTGACCTGCAGGGCGGTGGCGGGGTCTTGCTCTTCCGGGACCGGGGGGACTTGCGGGTGGGGGCCTCAGGCTGTCTGCGCCTGGGGGAGGGTGTCCGGGGGCGAGGGGCACTCCCCTCTGTGTGGGTGGACTTCCTCTTCCCCCTGTATGCTGGATCAGCGGGATCGGAGGGGAAGAGGCCGAGGTCACAGAGGAAGAGCTGCTTTGTAGGTGGGGTTGCAGGTGAGGCAAGGGAAGGGGTCTTGGAGGGAGAGGATTTTGAGGACTGCGGAGTGAGTGTGGATGCCTGTGTGTGTGTCTGTTCCCCATCCCCTGTGGGTGTGGTATCAGTCCCCTGAGGATGCTTGTGTGCACGTTTTGCCCTTGTTCTGTGTGTTTCTGTGCTGCTCGTGTCTGTGTGTTTGGGTGATTGTGCAGGTGTGCATGTGCTTGGGACAGGTAGGGTGCCAGGAAGTGTGGATGGGGCAGAGGTAGGAGGGGTGATGGACTGTTGGAGGAGGGACACTGCTGCCATCAGGGAGGAGTCCATGGACCTATTGCTCCTCTGTAGGGCAGACATGCCCGTCGAGATGCCCTCCATGAACGACACCAGCTGTGTCAACAGAGTGGTGTGTGCATGGAGGACACTCAGCATTGCTGTCTGCCCTACATGGAGCTGCCGAAGTAGGTACACAGACTCCTCACTCAGGGCAGCAGGGGACACAGGGGCAGGGGGTGCGGTGCCTGGCACGAAGGAGACACGCTCCCGGACACGGGAGCCTCCACGGACCTCTGGAATGGGAGCCAATGGGAGGGCGGTGGTGGTGGTGGTGGCGGGGCCAGACATACTAGCTGGGGTGTGGTGGCTGCTGACACCCGCCTCCACAAGGGAGTCATCCTCCGAGCTGCTGTGGTCCTCAGCTGAGGTGGATGGTGCTGAGGACTCCTCGGTGTGGCTCCCCTCGCCCTCCGTGCCACTGGGTCCCTCCGACCACTCATCGCCTGCTGACCCAGTCTGGCTCTGCAGCTCCTCCTGGTCCGTGGAGCTGTCCCCTCCTGTGGCCGTGGATGTATCTGCAAACAATTAGGGAAACAGACAAACATCAGTCACCTGCACTGACCGCACACACCACAGTAAGTACAGCACATTACAGAGCAAGCCCTGGCATCCTCAGTTGAACATTGCCAAAAGTCCTCACACAGATTAGGAGAAGCCAATTGTCAGTCTGATGGTCAACCATGGCACTCACACCCCTCCTGCCCTTGCACCCATCTGTCTGGTGCCTGTTGGATGGTAATACCCCAGTGTGGACACAAGCACCACGTACACAGTTGTTGGACATTGCAGAGAACACGGTGAAGTATGTGAACATGCACACATCACATCTCTTGCCACTGAGTTAGTACAGGTGTCCGGGTAAAGGGATGGCCAGAGTCTAATTAGAAATGCATGTGATGCATACCAGCACCAGACACCATGATGCACCCATGTCCGGATAGTCAATGCCACAATGGGGTGCATGTTGCACATGTAACTCCCCTGCAGGATCACTCTTAGGAAGTTAAATGCCATGGCACAGGCATGCCTGCAAAGTCATACATCACTGTCTCCAGTCACATGGGCATGGCAGCCAGCCAACAACAGTCTGCACTGTGTCACAATCCTAGGAAATGGGGAATGCAAGTTATGTAGCTGACAAGTGCACATGTCCATCCCCCACAAACCACATCATCTGAACTCTTATTTGGCCACGTCATGCCAATTGGACATATGGGAGACATGAAACACAACTCTATGAACCTGAGCACCTCACAGTCTGCTGTGAATGTAAAACAGCTGCCTGAAGTTCACAGTCGCATACACCTGTGTGCACAGTCAAGTGATCAAACACCTATGAGTCACAGAAGTATCGTCTCTCATGGTCACATCTCAGATGGCATGCTGAGCCCTAAACGATAAACATCCCAGTAGTCCTGACAACGAAGCCACAGCACAATGACACAGAGGCAGACACCTGAGGGAACATTTCACTGATCACAACATGTCAGCTGATACACGGGAGTGGGAGTACAGAGTGTATTGTATGCCCTGGAGTAGGCATGACTGTCCTGCTCCACCTGAAAGAGGGATGAGCCCTGGACAGTAGGCAGGTGGCTAAGCATGTGTGACACACTTGATATACATACTCCTGAGGCCCAAACATTGTTCCCACCCGCAGCATGGGGGTGTGCCAAATACCCCAGGGACATGTGGTGATTCAGATCAGCAAGTGGACCACATATCAAAGTTACACCCAGATTACATGTCAGAACTTAGGCATTGTGTAAGCAATTGACCCACCCATGAATCCCACAACATAGTCACGGGAACAAATGCTGTCCCCCACCTTGAGCGAAGCAAAATGCAATGACACAGTACCCAAGTGACACAATTTCCTGACTGTAAGGGCCACACATATGCGTATCAGATGAGGAGTGGGCATGTCACAATTGAGGGACATGGGTCCTGGACCACAAGACTGATGTACTGTGGAAGTTTAACCAGGCCAGAGGAGGGCACATAGCATGTCAGACAAAGTGCACAGTGCAGTCATGGACTCACCCCCTCCTTGCTGCTGTCTGGCCTTCAGCTGCCCATCCAGGTCAGGGAAGACCACCGCCAGGATCCTGAGCATGTGGGGGGTCAGGGTCCGGTGTCCGCCCCTCCTGCGAGGAGGCGACAGCTTCAGCTGGACCCTTGCGATCCTCCGGGTCCAGCCCCGAAGGTCCTGCCACCTCTTCTGGCAGTTGCGGATCCGGCGCTTGTAGACCCCCACGGATCTTACTGCCCGGGCGATGGTCAGCCAGATTTCCTGCTTCTGGTGGGCATCAACCTGTGAGGATGACAAAGTGAAAATGCCATTACTACACATGCAACATATACGTGCATCACACAGTTGGATATACATGTCTCAATCACAGGGGCATATGATGTACACAGGCAGTGCAACGATGGCTATGAACAGTTTGCCAGCAGTTACTACATGGTATCATTGCATGGGAAGTAAACCTTGTTGGAATGCACTGTTACTGCACTGTACCTGTTCAGTGCATGTAACTACACACTTTGGGGGGTGAGAACTACTCAGTGAGCATGCTAGCCAGTGGTGTGCACACTGTAAGTCTTGCTAGTCAGACAACATGCACAATTAGTAAGGCAGTGGACAGCACACTCACCTGCTCCCCTGGTTTCCCATACAGCTTGCTGTACTGTGGAAGGAGGCTGTCCAGCAGGGCCTGGTTCTCCTCAAGGCTGAAGGCTGGGGCTCTCTCCACAGTACGTGCCATTGCAGTAGCCAGAGGATGCAGAGACAGCAGCAGTGTTGGTGGCAGATGTCGTCCTGGAGCATGTAGTGCAGGCAAGTGAGCTCTCAGGGGAACAGCCAGCATTATATGTGTGCTGCAGAGGCAGATACTGTCCCATGTGTCCAAAGTGATAGGTCCAAGTCGTTTGCATCTTCTGAATCTGGCCAATCCATGGAATTGCACCACTTATACACGCCCACAGCATCCTTCAAAAGTTAAACTTCATGACACCCATGTTTTTGCAACATTGTTGTGGCTGGCCAACTGAATTCACTGCATCAGACTCGTTACAGCTTCGAAAACGCGTCCGTTGCCATGCCAGGCCCTAGCCAATGCATGCGCACCGTCCGGACCATTGCTGTACAACGCGTATTTCAAAAGACAACGCGTACACGCTCACATCAAATGCAATGTCCAATGCGTGCGCACCGATCGGTCCATTGCTGTACAACGCGTACCCGCTCACAACAGATGCAATGGCCAGTGCGTGCACACCGATCGGTCCATTGCTGTACAACGCGTACCCGCTCACAACAGATGCAATGGCCAGTGCGTGCACACCGATCGGTCCATTGCTGTACAACGCGTACCCGCTCACAACAGATTCAATGGCCAGTGCGTGCACACCGATCGGTCCATTGCTGTACAACGCGTACCCGCTCACAACAGATGCAATGGCCAGTGCGTGCACACCGATCGGTCCATTGCTGTACAACGCGTACCCGCTCACAACAGATGCAATGGCCAGTGCGTGCACACCGATCGGTCCATTGCTGTACAACGCGTCCCTGTACAGGTCACTCGCATATGTCACCATGCTTGTCACTGGTGAACGTATGCCAGCCACATATACTTGCCAGGGACTCAGGGGCACACCTACAACACCACACCCAGTCCACACTGTATCCTAAGGCATGTAAGGCTGCATTACCTTTTCTGTGTATGGGGGTAAACATGTGGTTTTTGGGGTGGCACTTGGGGCAGCCACTCCCAGGCTGTGCACGTGTTCATGGGGACAGGATCCTTTGTGTGTTGTGCACATGACCACTGTGATGTGCAACTGTTCATTTCGGAGCATGTGGCATGGTCACATTTCCAGGTTGTGTATGTGTATGACATGTCACATACCCCCAGAGTCCCATGTGGGAAGGCATGTACGTCACAGGGTGACCCATTGCCACAATAGTGATGGCCCTCCACAGTCTGTGTGCATGTTGTGTTTCCGATGTCTCTGATTCCATGTGCACAATGGGAGACAGTCTCCACATCCACGTTGTTTGTGCATGGACTTTGATGTTGTGCGTGTGTGTGTCACAGACGTCCATGTCTGTCCTGCGGAGGCAACAGGGGCCACTACCTGTGGGAGTCATGTTTGTTTTTCTGACGTGTACATGATACGCCATGTCATGCCAGTGTCCATGTGGCAAGACAGGGTCACTGGGAATCTACCTGTCAATGAGCTGTGATGCCTGTGGCGCATCTGTCCAGACATGTCACTGTGGTGTGTGTGTGGAACGTGACAGCAGTAAATGGGTACTGTGACACAGCCTAATGGTTTCCCATAGCACAACCTGGAACCTGTTGTCAACACATGTTGAACTGAGATGTTAGATGATGTCCATGTAGGTGCCATATATGTCCATACAGAACGGCACACACATCAAGTACTTGTGTCTCGTAATGATGTATCATGTGAAATTGAGTATGGTGAATGGCACATATGTGGGGTGACTGACAATCTTTCTTTCTTCACCTATGCACTGCAGGGCACCAGCTGTCCATAGACCATTCCCTGACCTGGCAACGATGGTGGAACGTGACAGCATCCGACGGTACCGCTTCACCAGGCAGCTGATTGAGGATTTGGCAGTGCGCTTGGCCCCACATTTGCAACCTGGCCGGCCATACCCTACAGCGCTGACCCCCAAGGTGAAGGTGATGGCAGCCCTACACTTCTTTGCCACCGGTACCTTTCAACACACTGTGGCGACTGCTGGTGGGATGTCACAGACTATGTTCAGCCGTGTGCTACGCGATGTTTTGGAGGCAATGTTGAGATGCCTGAACCAGTACATCTATTTCCCTACACGTCAACAACTCACTGACGTCAAGAGTGACTTCTATGCCCTGGGGAGGATGCCACATGTCATTGGCTCCATTGATGGGACACATGTGGCTTTGGTACCACCACAGGCACATGAGCAGGCATACAGGAACAGGAAACATTATCATTCGATCAATGCTCTGGTGGTATGTCTTGCAGATATGAGCATCTCACATGTGTGTGCCCGTTTCCCTGGTTCGGCACACGATGCCTACGTGATGAGGAGTAGTCGCATCCCGAGGATGATGTCACAGATGCAGAACCAGCGTGCCTGGCTTGTCGGTGTGTACTGACTTTGTACCATTGTGTGTGTTCTGCTATGTTGTATTCCGCCCTCTTTTCCAACTCTGCTAATGTGCAATTGTCTGTCTGTAGGTGACTCCGGATACCCCAACATGCCGTGGTTGCTGACACCCCTCAGGAACCCTGTGACACCAGCCCAGATGCGCTACAATGAGGCACATGGTCGGACCAGGAGAGTGATCGAGCGGACATTTGGTCTCCTGAAGAGCCGCTTCCGCTGCCTGGACAAGACAGGAGGGGCCCTCCCATATGCCCCAGCAAAGGTGTGCAAGATTGTCATCGTCTGCTGCATGCTACACAACCTGGCAGTGCGGAAGGAGTTGCCTCTCATCCTGGATGACGATGACCAACATCCGCCACCTGTGGAGGATCCTGGCCTGGGCCACGATGCCAGTGATGATGATGATGATGATGATGATGGTGATGTCCGCACACAGCTCATCACCAACTTCTTCAGCTGAATGTGAGTATCCAGAGATGTCATGTCAATGATGTGTGTTTGCGTGATATGTGTTGGTGGTGCTCTGGTGCTGTTTGAGTGTGGCCATGTGCTACTTGACTGGAAGCGTGCAGCGATGTGTCCTTACAGGTAGTCTGTACTCCCCAACAGTGTTGACATGCTAACTTGGTTTTCTGTGAGTATCTTGTGACATGTATTGGCCATGAGTATTGCAGTTCTGTCCTGTTCTTCCGTGCTTTTGACTGTGTGTCATGTCTGTCCTTCACAGGGTACTTTCAGAGTTGTTTGGTGAACTGTGATCCCCCGACACCATGATTCAACTTCCAGGGTGGAAGCAGTCGTTTCCCTACAGGTGATGTGCCACACACCCCTGGACTTTATTTCTTCTACACTTGTTGACTGTGTGGCCACTGCCACGTAGGATTACCTTGCATCTGTAGTGGAAACAACATGTTGCAAATGTGTAATAAACCTGTGCTTCACTTTGGGTTGTGCGTTGTCTGTGGTCACACATCTGACTGACATGTGCTTACTGCACCTGTGGGCTAGTTAACACAGACTGTGAATAGGTGTGGTGTCTGTGCATTCCACTGTATTTCCTGGCAACATCAGTGTAGGCGATGAGTCTGATGGCCCTGGTGTGTATGTGTTGTGTAGCCCTAGTGGTGTGTCTCCCTCATATGTGTCACGTCGCCATGACTCACATGACGGTGTTGAACTTGCTGTAGCAGTTAGCATGCACAGTGTCATTTAGCAGATCACCATCTAGATGACAAAAACCACGTTGGAATCACAACAGAGGCAAGTATGGTGTATTAGTGAGTTTATTTACATACATGTGTGAGGATAGTGCACAGGATGGTGGGTGCTGTACATTGGGATTGGAATCCAAAGTTCCCAGATGAGTTGGAAGGCTTGGTAGCAGAAATGTCCTGAGTAAAGTCCACAGTCATCTGATACATTGGGCCAACGTAAGCTCCCCATGTCATGTGGGAGAGTTGTGTTGCATTCGACAGGGTAAACAGTTTGCACACAAAGGAGAATTTCCAGAACAGGTGTTGGGTTCCTGGGGGATGTACATGGCCATCGGCCTCTCAGTTTTCCTTCCTCGGACGACCCCTCTTCTTCCGGGGGGACCCTCACGTGCAGGCTGCTGCGGTGCAGAGGACTCTCCGCCAGAGTCCTCCTCCCTCCCTGTGGCAGTTGCAGTTGTTGCAGCACCAGATGTTGTGGGCACACAGGGAGGTGTGGCCATGTTGGTGCTAATCTGGCGGAGGCATGTCAATATGTCCCTATGCACCGCTGTCAGTTCTTCCAATGTGTCCCACTTGGACTCCATGCCAGACATGTGTGTCTCCACACGGGACATGTGTGTCTCCACACGGGACATGTGTGAGTCCAAGCGGGCATGATGGGCAGCCTGCTGCTGTTGAATGTCCTTGAGGATCCCCACTACCTGGCTGACCTCTCCGGTGCTATTCTGGTACGCCTCAGCAATGCGTGCCAGTTGTGGGTCATCATGCAGTCCAGGCCCCTCTGCAAACAGCGACCTATGTCTACCACCCCTCCCACCACCCCTGGCGACACGTGCGGGACCTGTGGTGGCACGCACAGGTGACCGTAGGCCCACTTGGGGGTTGTTACTGGGGTCGTTGTCCGTTGCTCCACGTTGGGCCGGGGTCCCTGTGCTGTTGTCATCGGTGGTCCTTGGTCTGTCCGTGTTGGCAGGGGTGGTCTGTGTGTTGGCAGTTGTTGGAGGGGTGGGTGCAGGGGGTGCAGATGTTGGTCCTGCTGGTGCTGCATGATGACTCGCACCGGAGGGGCCAGGTAGGTCTTCGCCATCCGAGGAGTGCAGAGGCTGTTCCACACCAGTGAGCTCAGTGTCCCCCGGAGCCTGGGACAGGGACTCCTCATCGTCTGCTGCTGTGTCCCCATCATCACCTGTTTTTGGAAGAGACACACAATGTATGTTATGTTTCTACGGGCATCAATGGTTCACACACCTGACAGTTGTGACTGTACCTCTGGATGCGGGCCTGTACATTGCATTGTCCTAAGTTGTCACAGTCAGAGGTTGATATTGGTGTAGCACATTGTCCTGCCAACCTGAAGCTTTTCAATGTGAATGTTGAGGTGTGTGCATGGCCAGCATTGGTGGTATTTGGTGGACATCCGGCCCTCCTTCCCACCCAGCCAGATATCCCACCATGGAACGTGCTTCCATTGCAGGGAGTGCAAGTTGGCTTTCAGGATGTCAGTCAGTGGTGTCCTGCTGTTGGTTGGTGCACAGTTCCCAGCAGGGCCTTGTGCTCCCCACAACAGAGCACCAATGTCAGACATCTTTGAAGTGGCTTTTCACTCCCTGTGAGGTGTGCATGCTTCAGTGTGAGCTTGCTGGGCCATGTGGGTGGGGGATGTTGAGCTGTGAATACCACTCCCATCATGCTATTGCCTACACCCCCTTCCCAGCATGCCCATACTTCCTTCCTTTTGACTCTGCTTCCCTGTGGGGTAGTGTGCCTGTGCTGACAGGATGGCTGACAGTGTTGTCCTGGCGTTTGTTTGGCTACAAGTCCCAAAAGTGTCCCTGTGCTTCACACAGCATAACCCAGTGTGGTAGTTCTTTGTGGGATATTTAATTAGAGTGTGAGGCAATGCATTCTCCCAGGTGAGTTATGTGGAGTTTGTGTTAAGGGGGTGTGTGAGAAAAGCTGCTGGTAACTATGGTCAGAGCTGTCAGTCCTCCTTCCCACCCAGCCAGATATCCCACCATGGAACGTGCTTCCATTGCAGGGAGTGCAAGTTGGCTTTCAGGATGTCAGTCAGTGGTGTCCTGCTGTCGGTGGGTGCCCAGTTCCCAGCAGGGGCTTGTGCTCCCCACAGCAGTACCCAGTGTCAGCCATCTTGTCAGTTGTTTTCCACTCCCTGTGATGTGAGCATGGTTCAGAGTGGTGTTGATGGGCCAATTGTGAGGGTGACCAATATCTGTGACTACAACTCCCATCATGCTATGGCCTACACCCCCTTCCCAGCATGCCCATACTTCCTTCCTTTTGAGTGGAGTTCACAGTGTGTGAGTGTGACAGCAATGGCAAGATGGCTGACAGTGGTGTCCTGCTGTTGGTTGGTGCCCAGGTACCAGCAGGGCCTTGTGCTCCCCACAGCTGAGGCCAGTGTCAGACATCTTTGAAGTGGCTTTTCACTGGCTGTGAGGTGTGTATGCTTCAGTGTGAGCTTGCTGGGCCATGTGGGTGCGGGATGTTGAGCTGTGACTACCACTCCCATCATGCTATTGCCTACACCCCCCCTTCCCAGCATGCCCATACTTCCTTCATTTTGACTCTGCTTCCCTGTGGGGTAGTGTGCCTGTGCTGACAGGATGGCTGACAGTGTTGTCCTGGCGTTTGTTTGGGTACAAGTCCCAAGAGTGTCCCTGTGCTTCACACAGCATAACCCAGTGTGGTTGTTCTTTGTGGGATATTTAATTAGAGTGTGAGGCAATGCATTCTCCCAGGTGAGTTGTGTGGAGTTTGTGTTAAGGGGGTGTGTGAGAAAAGCTGCTGGAAACTATGGTCAGAGCTGTCAGTCCTCCTTCCCACCCAGCCAGATATCCCACCATGGAACGTGCTTCCATTGCAGGGAGTGCAAGTTGGCTTTCAGGATGTCAGTCAGTGGTGTCCTGCTGTTGGTTGGTGCCCAGTTCCCAGCAGGAGCTTGTGCTCCCCACAGCAGTACCCAGTGTCAGCCATCTTGTCAGTTGTTTTCCACTCCCTGTGATGTGAGCATGGTTCAGAGTGGTGTTGATGGGCCAATTGTGAGAGTGACCAATATCTGTGACTACAACTCCCATCATGCTATGGCCTACACCCCCCTTCCCAGCATGCCCATACTTCCTTCCTTTTGAGTGGACTTCACTGTGTGTGAGTGTGACAGCAATGGCAAGATGGCTGACAGTGGTGTCCTGCTGTTGGTTGGTGCACAGTTCCCAGCAGGGCCTTGTGCTCCCCACAGCAGTACCCAGTGTCAGCCATCTTGTCAGTTGTTTTCCACTCCCTGTGTTGTGAGCATGGTTCAGAGTGGTGTTGATGGGCCAATTGTGAGTGTGACCAATATCTGTGACTACAACTCCCATCATGCTATCGGCTACACTGACTTCACCAGCATACACAGAATTCCTTCCTTTGAGTGAGCTTCCCTGTGAGGGTGTTTTCTAGTGGTGGCAAAATTTCTAACTGTGTTTGTTGGTTACATTTGTGCCACTGCCTTGCTGTATTTGTAGTTATGTTTGTACATATCTTGACACAGTTACATGTCACTATGAAATGGCATGTATTGTGTTTATCTGACTGACAGACAAATCTTGGGGTGATTATCTTTTGATTGCTGTGGATTTGCTAAGGGTGCATGGTTTGACTATCCCCTTGACAGTGATGTGTGTGTATTGTCACACAATATTGTGTATATTTGTTGTGTACTCACCAGGCTCTGGGATGTTTGATAGTCCATGTACGCTCACTGGTGGTAGGATGGCCCGCACCTTCTCCTCCCAGGGCCTGAGGTATAGTGGTTTGGCAGGAGGGCCACTGCCGGTGCGCTGACTCACGAGGTAATCCTTCTTTAGTAGGTCCCTGACCCTCCTGCGCACATCATACCACCTGTTCTGGATGTCTTCCTTTGTGCGCAGAAACATGGTGATTGTGCGTTGACCCTGTCGACGATCCTCTGCCACATCTTGGTTTTCTGCGACATGGGGGTCTGTTGTACCAATGTACCAAACAACTGGGGCTCTACCCTGAGGATCTCATCTACCAGGACTTCCAATTCACTGTCTAGGAACTTTGGATTCTTCTTTAGGGGCATTGTGATGGGTGGTGGTGGGTATTGATGTGTGTGTGTGTGTGTGCAGGTGAGGGTGTGTGAGTGTAGGTTTTGCTGGGTGTATGTGAGGGTGCTATTTGTTGAGGTGCTAATGGTGTGTGGCTTGTGTGATGGATGAGCTGTGAGTATGTCTGTGGTTGCTGTGTGATGGTGTTCTGTGCTGGCAGGTCAGTTGAATTTGCAAAGGATCATGGTAGGGATTTGTGGCCTTTATATAGGTGGAGTTGGGGGTGTGTCCTTGTTCCATGTTTTTTTTCCCTGTATTTATTGACTTTGTCATTGCTTGTTTGGCCCTTTTTTTTGTTTTTTTCCTTAGTATTTTTTGTGCATGTAGGAGACGTTCTTCTGACCGAGTAGGACGCTGCAGTTGTCTCGTGCGAGCTTCTCCGAGTCGTTCACGCTGTGTTTCTGCAGAGTTTCTTGTGCGGCGTACGCGTCGGTCGCCGAGTATTGGCTTCCTTCGGCTGGCTTTTGTATGCGTGTCGGTCGTTCGGCTTGAGCTCCGTGCGACTCGGTCTGTTTTTCCATGCATTGCATCGTACTGCGCGGGTCGGAGTTCGCGGGTACGTTTCGTTCGGGTTGATTCCTGGTGCGTGTCGGTTGGTTCTATTCGTGTGGTTTCCCGGCCGGATAGCTTGTTTCCATCCGGTTCGGTCGTTCGGCTTGTGTTCCGTACGAGTCGGTCGTGATTCACATGCATTTCATCGTACTTCCCAGGTCGGGCAACGCCGGTACGTGTCGGTCGGACTATATTCCCGTACCGAGTCGGTCGGTATGTTTTCCGGCCCGAATCGGAATCGGCCCCTAAGTATAGATTACGCCACCAATAGCAACTTTGCCTACCAAATTAAAAAAATGATAGCCCTGGCCTATGTACCAACAACTGAAGTAGCCAACCATTATAACATACTTCTTGAAAGCCCTTTCTATGAAGCAAACGAAACTAAACTAACTCCCTTCCTAGACTACTTTGAAGACACTTGGATGGGAAGGCTACTTAGGGCAGGGCACTGTAGACATCCAAAGTTCCAAATACTCTGGTGGAACGTCTACGATAGCACTGTAGCTCAAAAAGCTAAAACTAACAACACAGTGAAAGGATGGCATAATGCCTTCCAAGCCACAATAGGAAGAGTACAACCAACCCTACACAAACTAATAGAAGCTATCAAAAAAGAGTTATCAAGAGCTAAGGCTAGAACAATCCCTAACTAAAATCGCCCCTAAACTCAGTAAACAAACAAAACAATGTATGAATACCTACAACACAAAATTCGACTATTTCCCAACACCAAAGGGCTAGAATACCTAGACATGATTGCTAAATCTATACTTTAAAAAAAAAACAATTCTAAACATAATAAGCATTTTAAAATCACAAAACATTTAAACAGCATAATTCTACTCTTTTTTAAATTAAAAATTATAATTATGTCATTTACAATTTAAAAACAAACACAAAAATATATGACATAATGTAATTATTAAAGTAAAAAAGAAACAAACAAACCAATTTAACCAAAAACATTTCCCACCCATAATAATAAAAAAAAAACAGTTATGTCGCAGTAGACGATCCTCAAAAATGAAAAAATCCATAGAAGATAAATCGAAAGACAAATCCATTCAAAAAGTAAGTCCCCAAAAAAAATGCAAAAATACAACTGTAGAAAAAAGGCTCCAACGACACAATCCTCTCAATAACAAAACCCTCAAAAACCCGAAAATTAGTTTTAAAAAAAACGCAAAAATTGAACTGTTGAAAAAAGGCTAAAACGAAGCAATCGTCTCAATAACAAAAACCCTCAGAACCCCGAAAAGTAGTTTAAAAGAAAAAAATGCTCCAACAAACACGAAAAATAAAAGGAAATGTAAAGTAACTTGTTTTGAAAAAACAAAATACATTTTCCTTTTAAAAAAAAATAAATGCGTCGTTAGCACCATCCGTTCACAAAACGGAAAACCTGTAAAGAAAAAAAAAAGAACACCCTCCCACAATAACATGTACAAACCCACACACATTAATATCAACATTAAATACAAGATAACAGAATTAAACAACACATAACTAACACTGCATAACACTCTACTTCTATCCAACACTACGTCAAACACATAAAACACTAAACTACCAAAACAACACCTAACTACACCAAAAATGAACAAATAACATCCCAACAAATCTAATTACACTACTACTACCTCACTCCTACCCTAAAACTACCTTAAAAGTAAATTAAATTAAACTTACCTTAACCGATGAAACACAGCTCCTAACCACGAGGTTCCGTCTTCCAAAATGACCTAAAAACGAAACAGATAGACAGAAAAGTGAGGAAATGGGAAAAAATGGCCGCGTTATAAAAATGAAAAAAGTTTGAATCCCCATAGACAAGAATGGAGAAATAATTAAAAATACACACAAATAAAAAATGTATATTTTTATTTATTGTAAAAATATTTACAAATGTTCAAAAAATGTACATTTTTTTTTAAAATATACATTAAATATTATATTATCAGTAAAACAAAATATAATATTTAATATATATTAAAATGTATCTTTGTTTCATATACTGTAAATGTGCAACCAATATGAAAATGTTTAATTAAAAATATATGTTAAAAAATATATTTGTTAAAAAATTGTAAATTATTTAATATATTAAATATTATTTTATTAAAAATAATATTCAATATACTAAATAATAAAATGTACAAAATATAAATTTGTAAAATACATATTACATAATTTTACCAAACAAATAAAATTATATAAAATGTATTAAAAAATGTAAAAAGAAATGTATACAAATGTTTACTTTTTGTCATAAAAATGATAAGACAATAAAAATAAAACTGTTTATAATTAAAGAACTAAAAATATATTTATTTTACTATTACATGACTATAATTCAAAAAAAGTTACCATTTTTCAAAACTGTTAAAAAAATATATATGTAAAAATATATTTTTAATTTTGTAATTGTACATGAAAAATTTATGTTAAAAATATATTATACTTTATAATAAATTCTGAATAACATCAACATTTCTGAATCATGTTTTTAATATTGTGAAAATATTGTATAACAAAACCAAATGAAAACAATTTAATTGTGAACCCAAAAAAACATGTTTGCAAATAAAAATGTTCACAATAAAAACTAACATACATCTTCTTTCTTATCTCAATGTACATATAAACTCTAAAAACAAATACATAACAAACAATAAAAAATTACTATTCCTAACTCCAAAACCAACTAAACTCAGGGAAAGTGCTGGATAATAAACTCCAAAATATTACCATTCCAACTCCAAAACCAACTAAACTCAGGGACGGTGCTGGATAATAAACCCAAAAAAATTACTATTCCAACTCCAAAACCAACTAAACTCAGAGAAAGTGCTGGATAATAAACCATAATAAATTACTATTCCAACTCCAAAACCAACTAAACTCATGGAAAGTGCTGGATAATAAACCATAATAAATTACTATTCCAACTCCAAAACCAACTAAACTCAGGGAAGGTGCTGGATAATAAACCCCAAAAATGTCCTATTCCTAACTCCCCAAAAAAGAAAATACTACTTAATAAAAAATCAAATATAGAAAATAAAAAGAATTTTAAATCCCTAATTATTTTTTAAACAAAACAATTACATTTCTTTAACAAAATTAAAAATTTGACACAATTTTTTAAAAATTGGTCACAAAATATTTAAAAGAATAACATTTAAAAATACAAAATTATTAAACAATTATAATTATTTTAAGAATTATAATGAAAAATGTGAGACACCCTTTCTCACAGAAATGAAAAAATATAAATATTACATTCTAAATTACAAAACAATTTAAATATTTAAAAATTCAAATTTATCCAATTTTTGAACTTTTGTCTAAACTAAAAATAGTGAGTAAAAAAATAAAATAATATTTTTTAAATTACATTTTAAATGAATAAACTAATCGTATATTTTTTTTTTAAAATGTTTAATATAAAAGCATATATCTAAAATATTTCACACAATTTACATCAAAATATTAATGCCCCCATTGAAAATTATTTAAATTTTACACAATTTTTTAAAAATTACTCCCCACCCTTATCTCCTATAAACCCGACATCCTAAAAATTAATAAAAAACATTAAAAACAAGCATTTTAACATAAAAAAATTTAATTAAAAAATATAAAATAACTAATACCAAATTAATAAAAAACAATACATTATTAAACAAAAACAAAAAGATAATCGATATTATTTACAACTATATATTTGGCATCAATATTTACAAAATCGATATTTCTACATTCCACAAAAATCGATATTTTCAACAACGAAAAAACTTACCTCGATATTTTACACCATCGATATTCTTGACTCGATATTCATGCAATTCGATATTTTGGTGTCAATATTCTGTCTCTGCACTGGTATATTATAGGACCACCATCTTGTTTATAATTCAGGAAGGCATTCTTTTAGTCTGTGCCAGTTTGCATCTGTTGGGTGGTGACAGATGTCAGCGCAGTATAGAACCAATAATGCTCTAATTTTGATTTATTAATTAGGGATTTTATAAAGCATTATAAACCCCTTTGCAATCTCAAACTCTGGGGTATCAGTGTTTGTTGCATACGCATTAATCAAGAGGACCTTATGGTCCCCTCATACAGTCTTTGTTGTAAAAGCTGGAATACCATCAATTTGTGACTCAATACAGAAACTTGTCTTGAATGGGATAAAAACACTGAAAGAAAATCTGTAGGGTCCCGAGCCAGATCTATCCCGGATTCAGTCAAATATAACATATGTATATTAATCCTATGCCCATTGATGTATGATATTATGTATTTAGGGATTTTTTTAGGTCCCTGACATCAAATTAAATGGGTCTTACCATCTGAAAACATCTACTCCTTGAGTATTAACAGAAACTCAAATGAGGTTGCTCGACTGTATCAACTTGTTTTTCACCAAGTAATTGTTTACCAAGCATAATACACCTTGAAACCCTGACTCCTGTTTGTTTCATAACATAAACTAACAAAGCCCTTGCATTGACCAAGCCATTCTGACACTGACATCAGCTATGGTCAATACAGGGCAAGCTTTCTACACTTCTACTGGAACTGCCCCCATCCAACCTCAGTTAATGGAGTGAATTATGTAGGGAACTATCCAAGACAGCTTCAGAAAATATTCTGCATCTTTCAAAAACATGGCTCCTCCGACTACCTGAGATGTCACCTGGTATCAAATAGAGCTTCCTTTTCCATACACCCAATCCAACCAAGAGAAGAGAAGCTTTGCATTGATTGAGTAATCTACTTCCCTGGTATAAAGACTGTTTGAGAAGTTAGAGGATACTTACTATTCCATGCTGGTCTATGCCTCCAGGACAAAAAAATGGGGGATGATTCTACCATGTAGTATACAAAAAGTGAGTGATGGATGGAAGGCTTTAATTAAACTCAGCCAGTGGAAACTACTTGGGCTGCATCCCTGGCCGTCATTATTTTGCACACTATGCTACCTGGATTTGGACCCAGCCATATGCAAATCAGTCTTGACCCTGCTCTAATAGAAACAGTCCAGCATGAACTGCCAAGCCAGGTGCTCCCTAAACCAGAACACAAGCAATCCAAGTCCAGTTTTGCCCTTATTAGGGCTCATCAGTCGGGTATAGCATGGTTCCAGTTGCACAGTGTGCACAGATCCCACATCCCGGCATACCCGTCCTACCTAGGGCATCACAAAGAAGTATACAAAAGAGTGATGGATGGAATGCTTGAATTAATGTCAGCTACTGGTAATAACTTAGGCTGCATCCCAGTCCATTGTTATTTTGCATACCATGCTACCTCAGTTTGGACCCAGCCATATGCAAATCAGTCTTGACCCTACTCCAATAGGTCCAGTCCAAACAAGCACACCAAGACCGGTTTTGCCTTGCAACTAGAAACAAGCTACCCCAGACTAAAGAGCCCCAGTTGAGGAGCTACTGATAGTCGGTTGCTTGTGTTCCGGTTCAGTGGAGACATGACCAGGCAGTTTGGGCAGGACTATTCATATTCGAGGAGGGTCAAGACTGATTTGCATATGGTTGGGTCCAAACTGAGGTGGTATGGTAGGAAAAGAGCAATGGCTTGGAATGCCCCCCCAAGCAATTACCAGTGGTTAGAGAAGTTGCAAACATTCCTTCCATCACCTCTTATGTGTTTTGATAATTTTACGTGTCTTATTATGCGCAAGACACAACCTCAGCAGATTAGTAACTAAAAGCCATGAGTCTGAGTTATTCATTTATTTCAGAACCTGCAACATGCAGCAAATGAGTTCCGCTCATTTAGTCCACCAGGATTTTTTGTGTTTGACTACCCTGTTTTTAAAGTTTACTGTAGGTGAGTCTCACTACCTGAGTCCCACTCACGGTAAATTCACTGGAATTGGTCTGAGAGTAATAACCTCAAGTGTCTGCCTTTTAGAATAAGACCATTGGGTAGGGGGCACTGGGCTGGTTATACGTAAACATGTGTGCACATATGCAGGCTGTGCTTGTGAGACTACTGTTGTACACACCCTGGTATTTGCTCACAGGTATTCTGGCACAGAACGGACTCTTCAGGGATTGTAACTGACCTGGCGTAGGCCTTATATTATGAGTGGCCATTCATAATGTAGATCTGTAGGAAAATCTGTGCTTGCTGGAAAATCTGTGCAATTCCCAAAACCTACATCCATATCCTATGGGACTTCAGGATTTGTCATAAGTCTCTGACTCAGCTCACTAGCAGATTCCTAGAAGAAGGATCAATGGCCTCCCCATACAAAAGGGCAAACAGCAGTGATTGAGCCAGTTTCTGGGAGAAGAATAGGGCAGGGTGGAGATCTGCGTCTGATAATTAGCTTGTCATAGTGGGCAGGGGCAGCCCAGGCCCACTGGAACAAAGGAGGAAGCCCAGACCTCTGGTGTCAACATGGAGGCTCACCTTTAAAATATTGATGGGAAGGAATCAGGTAACTGTGCCATCAAGGGGGGAGCTGAGGCTATACATGAAGCTCTTACCAGATACATCTTGAAGTTGCCCCTTTGGATTGTTCCAGAATACCGTGCAGGAGGGTTAGGACCGGATGAGGGATGATGTGGCATCCTAAGATTCCACTCTATTTAAAACGTTCCACTCTATTTAAAAACCCTTGCAAAGGGAAACACAGTTGAGAATACCCTGGATCTGGAAAGTAATGATGACAAAAGAATCCAGCCCAGCCAGAAGGAGAAGCCACCTGATGCCCTGCAAGGATGGAATTTGGGACTTCGACTGCAGCTGTCCCCCAGGACTAGGATTGGCCTCTTTTGAGCCAGTGGCACTGGCCATCCCATGGCCCTGAAGAATAGTTGTGGGAATAGAACTGCTGGGGACCCTGGAAGGTTTCTCTAGGATTTATGTGGACTAGCCCTGTACTGCCCTGCCCCTCCCCAGGCCAGGACGCTCTGGGCCCTGGGGAGTGTGATCAGGAGGGTGTTTTGCTGACTGGTGTTGGAGCAACTGTATAAGATACCAACAACAGCAAGAGCATGGCACCAGAAACCCAGCAGAGGCATGTTTGGCACAGGGAGCAGTAAGAATCCAGCTCTAGATTGAAGCATTCTTTAGAGGCCAAGAGAACTGAAGAGAATGCTCAAAGTGGCTAGGGCTGGAAACCTGGAGGAAAACAAGCCAAAGATCATTGAAATTGACTCTATAAAGATCTGCCACATGCTGCAAAGGGATACTTGGTTCCCAGAGTTCAGACAATTGCTGATCTGCTATTTGTGAAGAATATATATCCTTCACAACTAATAACCCAATTTCCTAAAACTAGATTTACATAAAAAGTGTTTTTGGTGAATATGATAAATGTTATTGTAGATGATATAGAGGACTCAATATAAATTTAAGTGTTTCAGTTTCTACGAAGTTCCATTAAATTCAGACATCCACACGTCTTTCTTTTTTTGTTATTTTTTCTAAAAGAACAAATATATAAAAAAATAAAGCTGCAGTAACAACCTCTTCCCAACAACAATTCACCTAGGACTCGCCCCATTCTTGATTTCTCGGGGAAACTTACCTGCAGCCACAGTTCTCACTCAGCACCATTTCTTAAGTCCAGGCATTGGGCGCGATCGTAAAAGACTCCACCTGAAGATCTTGAAATCAGGATCTGCAGGAAAAGGACAAAATTCACACCATATACTTTTTTGCAGGCAAAATGCCAAAGATAGCGCATGCACATATGTAGAGTCTTAACACTTTACAAGGCAGAGTAGAAAAGTAGGAGGAGGATCTCTAACAGTGCATAAGATGGTATTATCCATTGTGTGAGAGCTAAGTAGTTCCCTGTAAGAGCTTCATGCATCTAGTAGCTCAGTCAAAACCTAGGGCCGATTCCACTAGTAAATTAACACTGTGTACTAAGGGTGGTTGAAGGCGATGTGATGATGTATAAATCCGAGAGATACATATTGTTCATATGTTGCTCATTCCAGAAAAGGGGAGTACAATGCAATAAATGACAGAGGGAACCATTAATCAAGGCTCACAGATAAGTGAATCACACAATAGACAGAATAGAGGATTGAGAGGTGTAGAATGTGATCCATGTTAGGGTATAATGATATCTTGTCTTATTGTTTGCATAGGTGGGGTCAGTAGTGACAGAGATTTGCTGTCTTGCATGCCTTTCCTTTCCCCTTCCCTTTTCCATGAGCTGCCTCATTTATCCTCAAGTCTTTAATTGGGTGTCAGTAGAGGCAGTGATGGGGGAAGGTGAACTGACAACAGGGTACAATGACCCTGAAGTGGACCTCCGGTTGTTTCATGATACAAATAAGGCAATATAGACCACCTGAGATGCCACACAGCCAGTCTTGCACTGAGAGCTCTTTTTGTCAAACATTTGCAAAGCCACAGCACAATTATGGCCATGTATTCAATTCAGAAGGTTGAGCTAACAGGCTAAATTCAGTGAGGCTTCTTCAAAGCTGGATCATTTTTGTATCAATGGCTAACCAAAAATATTTTGCTGAATGGAAACTGGTGCATGCAGGGTAAAGCACTACTGCTAATTGATGAGATTGCAAGTTTCTCAGAGTCATGATATTAGGCAACCTCAACCTTTCATGGTCTGCCAATAATGGTACTTTTTCCTCAAAAGAAAAGAAGTCTCATCAAAGGAAAGTATTACTGTAAAATCAAATACCAAATATGATTTCCTTTTGTTTTATTTTGAACTGATCCCAGAGAGTTGAGATGGTGGTGGTTCCCACCATTATAATCAGATCTTTAAACTTCCTTCCAGTAGTCCAGTTAACAGACCTTCAGAAATGGGTGTCTCAATTCAGCCCCGGGGCAATCACTTAATGAAAATTATGCTGGCCCCCACCCGCACACTCTATATGTGTGCCTGCTAGGTAGCGGCTTGGGACTCTGGGGCCCTGGGGCCGCCCTGTGGCCCCCAAACTAAAATAAAACATATGGGTGTCCCAGTTGAGCACTGGAACACCCACAAAAGTATTTAGAATTGCTTATAATGAACAATAAATAAGTGACAGGAGCCACTTATTTATATTTCACTGCTCCATGAAGGAGCGCCTCATAGTGCCCTGCAAGGGTATTTATGCTTTTGTATTGTTTGGTGGTGTCCCTACAAGAGGCAGGGGCACCACCAAGCATTTCTGTATTGTTGTGTTGGGGCTGAAAGTAGTGTAGCAGCCCACCAGCAACTTAAATAAAAAAAACGAAGGGGCCGATTCTGATGCGGGTTGGAAAAGCTTCCCGACCGAATCGGTTGGGAAATGGTGTCCGACCCACTCGGATCGGGAAAGTCCGACCGGCGGAGTAGGATGCATCCGGATGCTTCCAGATACGATTTGGTTGAACTCCCATTGACTTCAATGGGAACATTTGTTCCTAACCGCATCAGAATTGGGCCCTCGGTCGGGAAGACACGTTCCCGATCCGATTTGGAAGGAGCAAATGCCGTTAGGAGGCCTTCCTAACCGCATCAGAATCAGGCCCTCGGTCGGGAAGCTTTTCCAACCCGCATCAGAATCAGGCCCTAAGTCTCTGGGGTCATGTAGAACTGACCATATTTGTTTTCTAAAGTAGAGCTAGAGCTCTATGCTCTTCAACTGGAGTGCAGAGTCCCCTGGTGATTGTTTTTATGATTGCATTTTGTGGACTGAAAAAGGAAAAGCTCAGGGGCATACTTGTCTCCGAATATTTCATTTAACAATTTTCAGCCCACAAAATGCAATATTACCAATTATGTTAAAAAAAAAGGACTCTGACTTTTTTTAATTAAAACTTTATATACATTTTTTATAATATTCACAATTATTAAACAATGCATTATGTGAATCGCTGAAATATACATTAGATTAATATTGGTGATTTTTGAGGAAAGCTGATAGATCTGCTTTA
The DNA here is from genome assembly GCA_963921515.1 of Calotriton arnoldi. Taxonomy (NCBI): domain Eukaryota; kingdom Metazoa; phylum Chordata; class Amphibia; order Caudata; family Salamandridae; genus Calotriton; species Calotriton arnoldi. The sequence goes on from CAWUFW010004665.1 coordinate 203,298, forward strand.
TATATATTGTTCTGCTCACCCCTTGAGAACGTCAATAGACTCCGTTTTTACATTTTGGTGTTGTGACTCTTCGACAAATTAGTAAGTCTGCCTGAATGCGGCTAGGACTTGCAAAAACAACCACATGCTGTGCATGTCAGAAGGCTGTGCATGAAGTGAGTTTGGTTGCTTGCAAGGTTTTGCAAGGGGTTGAAAGCAGGGTCTGGCTGCAGGCAAGGAGTGGGGTTGCCTGTCCGTACATAGTATAACTTGCGCCCTTGCTATGCACAGCTAATTACCCCACATATTACATCACTCATGACATGTTCTATAACATAATTGATAACATCACAGCAATGTTTGAAATTACATTAGTAATGACAAGACTGTGTATGGAGGGGGTGCGAGTTATAGTTACCTGACAGCACAAGTTATAGTTACTTGAGATTAACTATAACTGGTGAATTACAGTGTTTTTATTAGTTTAAGACTTTACGTTGTCACTGAAACTGCCACCTGCTGAGTATAACCTCACTTTAACCTTTGTTTTTTTCAGTAAATATATATGTATATATGTATATATGTATATATCTATCTCTATATATCTATATATATATATATATAGTAACACTTCCCACTGTAATCCACCACTCGAGGATACAAACGGGCACGAACTCCAATGTTGCTGGTGCTGTATATTGTTTATTGCTCGTTACATGTCATGGCACGTTTCGGTCACCACACATGACCTTGATCACATGAAAAATGCTCTACAGCAGTGATTGTTTTTAAAAGAAACCTTAGTATTACCACGTGACACTTCGTACAATAGGCATAAAAGACTGACTATAATCGGGACACAGTTGAATATTAATATTACATATGCAATTGACCCAAATAAAATTTCACTGATTACAATTAGACCAACTTTACTGCAGTTGCTATCTCAAAATGCTAAATGACACATTTGCATTCTATATTATTTGTAGAGGAGCCCATATTGTCATTGTCATGATTTGTACTAAAGTGCTGATAAGGAATAAACATTAAATATAAAGTGCGATGTGCTACCAAAGTGCTAAATGAAAATTCCTTATATATTTTAATGATAATAGAGGGAGGGTATTGTAGCAGCCAGGGGGAACTGTTACTGATAGCTGAGTCTTATTGTATTAGGCATATTGATGTATCACAGATATATGCTAAAGTTATACTTGAAAATTCATTGTCATTTAATTGCAACCCAGTGTATTGAAGACAGCCTGTTCATATAATAGAATACATTGATTGACATATAATAAATAGCGGCTATTTACAATATCAATAAAAACACATGTAAATATATCAAGTTATTAACAAAATTATTTCAAATAAATTCTTAGATAATTGTGCAAATCCTCGCTATTATTCAGATCGAATGGTGATTTGGAATCTAATTCCAAAATAAATTGCGTCTCAAGCTGGCGGAGCATTTTTTCTGTTGCCTCCTCTTCTTACAGGTGGTATTGCTCCGATTACAAGGTCATTCTGATGTTGCAATTTAAAATGTCTAGCCACTGGGTATGTAGGATTTGAATTTACAATTGCCCTTAAATGTTGCAGAATTCTCATGTGCACCTGTAGCTTCGTGCTGCCCACATAGCACAGCCCACAGGTGCACTCAAGGACATACACTGCAAATTTTGTTCGACAATTGTAATTACCCTTTAGGGCCACAGGTTCAGGACTAAATGGTGTGGTATACTGGGTGGTATTAATACCAAATTTACACGCCCTACAAGAGCTACATTTATAAAAACCCTTTCTTTGGTGTAAGCCAAGTAGTGTTGGTACTCAACTCAGGGCTGCTTTTAACCAGTGTATTTCTCATGTATGGTGCTCGCCTGAATGTGAGAGTAGGTTTTTCAGGTAATTTCTGGCCCAACACTGCATCAGTTAATACGATGGGCCAGTGGTTGTTCATAATAGCCCTTAACTTTCTCTCCTGTTGACTATAGGAAGTGATGAGCCTAATCTTAGACTCTTCACAATTCCTGGCTGCTCTATTATTGACCCTAAGGTCAGGGCTCGACTTTACTGGCCCAAGCATATTTTCCCTCGGTGTTATGATTGCTTTGGAAATAGCTTGTTTGATGATCTTATCGCTTCATCCCCGTTCCAGGAATCTCTCCCTGGCCTCTTTTTGACATTGTTCCAAATCTTTCTTAGAGATGCATATCTTTTTCAACCTTAAAAATTCACCATGTGGTATGCTGTTGATTAAGTACCTTGGATGGAAGCTGGTCGCATGCAGTGTGGAGTTACCTGCAGTGTTTTTCCAGTGCAACATTGTCTCAAGTTTGTTATCAGACACATAAATATGTACATCCAAAGAATCTATGGAGTGTTCATTAATATGCGAAGTGAACTCTAAATTGAGCTTGTTGTTGTTAATCTTTCCTATAAATGCCTCCGCACTCTCTTTAGAGCCTTCCCACACTATAAAAACATCATCGATAAATCTCATCCAATTAATCACGTGTGTTTAATATTCCTCCAGATGTACCACCCTGAGAACCTGTTCCTCCCACCAGCCTACATGTAAACATGCAGCTAGGGGAGAAACAGGCTCATACCCCTCAGCTGTCGGAATACTTCCTTCCCAAACAGGAAATAATTGTTGTACAGACACCATTTGATTAATTCTAGAAGCATTTTGTTATGGCTGTACATATTAATCAATCTTTTCCTCAAAGAAAATTGTACAACCTCTAAACCATCTTGGTGATCAATGATGGTGTACTGAGATGTTATGTACAGGGTGATGAGGATATAATCGTCCGAACCGGTCACTTCATTCAATTTAGTTAAGAAATCTCCAGTGTCTTTAATATATGATGGCAGCCTTTGGACATGTTCCTGCAGAAAAAAATCCACATACTGGGAAATCCTTTCAAGAGACCAGTTTTTGCTGATATAATGGGTCTACCTGGTATTGGGGAAACTCCTTTATGGATCTTAGGTATAAAGTATATTACCAGCAACACAGGAAATTCATTATAAAGATATAAAAATTCATCCTTCGAAATAAGGCCCTCACGTTTCCATTTCATCAGGTCTTGTTTGAGTCCTTCCTTTATAGATTTAAATTGTCATAAATTTGATCTCTCATAACATTGGCTATCATTGAGTTGTCTGTAAGCCTCTTGTAGATACTGCTGTTTGGTCCAGAGGACTATATTCCCTCCTTTATCGGATTTACTCATAACAATTTCATTATTGTCCTTTAGTTTGTTCATCAGACTTGCGTATTGTTTCTCATGATATTTTAACTTCTGAGGCATATGACAAGTTTTATAATAGACTTTCTTGATTTCTTCTGTCACTCGATCATGAAAAATGTCCACTGCAACCCGTGGCATCATTGGCATGAATGCTGAGCTTGGTTTAAACGGACTACTGGCAGCTGTGGCTGAATGGATACCTATATCTTGTAATCTTATTTGCGTGGAGCTTTCACTTGATCCTTCAGCTCTTTCATTGGATAATTCATGCATAGTAAGTAGCGTGGGCACATCAGATAGTTGTAGATTGTCACCATCTGTATTTGTATTGAGCGGTTCCTGGATATTGTGGTCCAATCCTTGCTTAATGGTGAAATATTTGGTGAGTTTAAATTTTCGAATAAATTTAAAAACATCAACTCTCGTTTGACCATAATTAAAGCTGCTCTCCGGACAGAAGGTTAATCCCAGTGATAGTAATTGAATTTCCGCTTGGTTTAATACTGTATCTGATAGGTTAATTACTGTATTGTCCTGTGAACTTGCTTTCTCCGCCATTGTTTGCCTTGCTTTTCATGTTTCCTAAGTTTCCTCCTTCCCCGTCGTCTTTGATTTCTCCTCAGTCTGGTATATATTTGGGATTCCGCGGTCTTAAAGTTAGTCGTCGGTCCAGACTTAAACAATCAAGCTCCTCCGCCAATATTAACTTTCCCAGATCACTTTCTCCATTACTAGAGGTTACTCCCCCATCCTCTGATTCTGTTTCACTGATTATTGAACTGAGGTCTGCGGTGGAAGCTACTGTTGTGTCGTCTCTTTGGTTGCTGATTCTTTCATTTTGCCCTGCTAGATTTGCAGTTGTGAGTCACTGACATTTAGCGTTATCGTATGTATATATCATATATATATATATATATATATATATATATATATATATATATATATATATATATATATCTTACCTCAAATACACAATGAGGACATTGAGATATTTGAGTAAGGAGTAAAAATGGAATTTAAAAAACTTGACAAATCTAGACCTCTTAGACAAAACAATCTCACCCTAGTCCAACAGAAGGCTATAAAGGAACTACAAGAAAATAAGTCTGTAATTATCAAGAAATCTGACAAGGGTGGGAATGTCGTCATTTGGCCTAAACAGATGTACCTTTCGGAGGGGAGGAGACAATTAGATGATGTCAGCAACTATATGGTGGCCAATAGAGTAAGTTATGATAAGAGCAATGATGAGTACAGGGCTAATTTGACCAAATGGAGAAGTGAAAAATTGTTGACTGATGATGAATATAAATACCAGAACTGTGAATACCCTAAATTAGCGGCAATGTATTTATTGCCAAAAATTAATAAAAACAGCCAGAATCCACCTGGGCGACCCATTGTGTCATCTATGGGGAGCATGTATGAAAATACATCAAAATACATTGATTATTTTTTACGACCCTACGAACCTACGTTCAATCACTTCCCTCATACGTGCAGGATACGGGTGATTTTCTCAAATTAATAGAGAGTGTCACATGGTAAACTGGCATGATGCTGATGGCATTGGATGGCAACAGCTTATACACGTGTATACCCCACAGCAAGGGCATGGATGCAAGCCGCCATTTTCTGAGAACACGTGATTTGCCTTATTTCCTGCATACTGAAATGCTGTTGAGCATGATGTATACTTGCTTAACAAATAATTTCTTCATCTTTGACCATGAGATCTATCGCCAAACCCAGGGGACGGCAATGGGAACCTGCTTCGCCCCCAGCTATGCAGGTTTGTACCTTGGCTGGTGGGAGGAGCAGGTGGCAGGTAACATCGAAGCCTTTAACCAATGTGTCGTCCTCTGGGCTAGGTATATAGATGATGTGTTTTGCATCTGGAGAGGCACTGAACTAGAAGCCATCCAGTTTGTACAAGCCTTGAACGATAATGTTTGTAACTTAAGGTTTACTAGCACAATTCATTTAGAGACTGTTGAATTTCTTGATGTGGAGGTAAGAGTACAGGGCAACAGATTAGAAAGCAAACTGTTTCGCAAGCTAACTGCTGGAAACAGTTTGCTACACGCAGACAATTGTCATCCTAAAAGCCTTATAAACAGCATACCTTATGGCGAGCTATTAAGAGCCAGGAGGAATTGCAATTCTGACCAGGCTTTTTTGGATGAAATGATGAACATGAAAGAAAGATTTAGTCAAAGAGGCTACTCTAACAAAATCATACGACAGGCCTGTGACGAAGTCATGCTAGTTAAGAGAACAGATACTTTGAAAATTAAAGTAAAAGATAGGGAGGGCGAAGACCCTATACGGTTCATAACGACCTTCAACAATCAAGCATGGGAAGTGAATAACTGCCTTAAGAAGTACTGGCATGTCCTAAGTACTGATGACACCTTGAAAAAGTATGTTGGAGATAAGCCTAGAGTCACTTTTAGAAAATGTTCAGCGTTGAGTGATATTTTGTGCAGTAACACACTGCGAACTGAAATTGATCGTTATCAAGTACAAGGCTTTTTTATCTGTGGCTCATGCAAAGCATGTAAGAATAGCGTGAACTGTAAACAGATCGAGCTATCTAAGGATCAAAAACCATTTGTAATCAAAAAACATCTGTCATGCAAATCTGATTTCTGTGTGTATGCATTGAGTTGTCCTTGCTCTATGATATACATTGGAAGCACCATCCATCAAGTGAAAAAACGCATCTTGGAGCATATGAGGGCAATTGTAAATGAAGACAAACAATATCCTATCGCTAGGCGTTTTAAGGATTTGCATAATAAAAATGCCAGTTTGTTGAAATTTTGTGCCCTTGATAGAATACCCTTATCTGAAAGAGGAGGCAACCAAGTCAGAGAACTCCAACGCCTGGAGTCCAAGATGATTATTAAATTTGAGACAGTTCATCCTATTGGTCTGAATAAAGAGGAAGAGTTATCTGTTCATTTAGGCTAATTTTGTAACCTTGCAACATTGTTGATTCATCCGGTTAAGAAGTACGTCTAATATATGCCTCTTGTGTTTGTAAAACTTTTAAACATGTTTTTGATTGTGCCTTTGTTTTTATTCTGTAGGAGACGGAGATATCAGCATTGTTTGCGAAGGAAAGCAAAAGAGCAACAATATCAATTATTTTTCAATTTGTCACTGAACTGTGATTTAATGAGGTTCTGCTTCGTGTTTATAGGCCCACTGGAGCATAATTGAATTGTACATGGAATTATATTTGGAATTACACTTGGCATACTGGTGGGAAGCCCACATGGGCGATATTGTAATTCTCCAACTAGTTGCCAATAATATGATGTACGGGCTGTTTTGTATGTTTTACTAGCCCCCCAGGATACTGGTATTTTATACAGCGCCGGTTAATCATAGGCCCACTTGGGCGAAATTGCTTTGAAAGTTGTTAGCAAACATACATCACTTCTGTCCTTTGTTATTTTATATACACGGAGTATACTAATTAATTCAGTGACATTATGAATATGAGTAACGTTGCAGCCTGCTACCTTTTAGGATTAAGGAGTTACCACTTCAAAATGGATGCCATTTTTCCTCTGCTTTGAATGTGATATGTAGTCCTACTTTCATGTTTATGTGCACTATATATATTGATTGAAACAAACTATCCTTGACCCGTGACCAAGGTGCGGCTGCACCGAAACGCGTCGGGTATTGTTTTGCCACATGTGTTATTAAAATAACACGCTATAAGGAATTGGGCTCAGTGTCTTCTTTGTGTATCTGGACAAAGGATTGTTGGAAATATATATATATATAACACTGCATTTTTTCGTTACTGGTCACTGTCACTGTATGTTTTTGCAATGTCACGAGCTACATTAGTCTATTGTTTATGTCTACTCCGAAGCTGCTCTACGGCATGTTTGAAGTCTTTCACGTGTGACTCAGTTAATTTACAGCATGCCGTAGGTGCATCGTAATGCTGTTCACCAATTTCAGACACTGAAAAGTCACTACCCTTCCCTGTATATAAACCCTGTCACTATTGCAGCGCGCTATGTGATCAAGGCCGCAGGCTTGCGGTCGAAACGCGTCATCCTGACATGAACCTGCAATAAATTTTTCTTCCTGCATCTACAAACGGAGTCTGTGCCCGTGATTTACCCGGTGTGGTACAATTTTGGGATTCTGTTATATATATATATTACAGCTCCATGTTCACCAGCTTGGTGCACTCACGGGTGGGTGCTGACAATGCGGGGGTGCTCCCGCATAACTATAGTCGCTACCAGTTCCCACTGGGTAATCGTACCCATCAAGGAAGACAGCACTCACAGGGGCGAGTTCCGTATATTTATTGAAACGGACTCCGGGCACACAGACGCGTTTTGGCAACCGCCTTTTTCGATGTTCGTCGGAAACGCCGAAAACACCATTTTTTTTTATATATCTACACACATACTGCACTTCCGTGTAGGCAACATAGAAAGAGGACCACATTTGTTGAAAGTAACATTCACAATCAATGGAAATGAACTAATAATTTCGCCATTTTAACACTATGTTGTGGTCTATTACCATTGATACATAATGTTAAATGCATCTCGTATGCACATTATAAACACAATGTTAATGCATTCAAAGTGATTCTTCATGTGGTATCTTAATAAATACATATATATTAATGTATGTAATCTCACCCTGTATGGGTCAATTCTCATCCACTATGCTACATTTCCATATACAAAGGACGCATATTACCACAGTAAATGACTTATCAGTTCATTCCTTCAATTCATCACGCCCTGAATGGGCTCATATTCAACTGATAAATGTTGCCAACCTATGTGCATTTCTACAATTATACAGAAATTCATTTTTAATAATCGAACGTGGTAAGCTGAAGCAGGTTATTCTACATGTCATTGCTAATTCCGTTCTCACCTATCAGTGAAGGTAAAGAAGAAGGGAGAAAAAATATTATAATAATAATAATAATACTAATAATCATAGTGGAAAGAACAATAGAGAAAGAAAGAAAGAGAAATGTGGATGAACACTCCAATAGTGAACTGGAGAGGCAACGTCCCTGTAAGCCGGAGTTCGGAATATGGTCCAAGGAAGTACGAGGACCAGAAACAGTGGACAGTCCTGGTAAGGTGCCGGTGTCACGCCAAATATACATTCATTGACCACAACAACAGGATGAGGGGGATAAGGGCTTTGGATACGAGTGCTGCTAATTACAGCTGGAGAACATTACCATCATGTTTTGTGAGTCAGAACGCCGTGAGGCAGCGTTAAGCATGTTTAAAAAACAGAATAACAATGGCATGGAGAACAGCGAAAAGGGGGCACATGTGAAATCGAACCTGGCCTCTAAATTCTCCGCTCTGGAACGCTTGTATGAGTGTGAGATACGAAAATGGTGGGAGACGACCTCCCTGCAAAGTTACATTGAGGTGAATAGAGTCCCCAGAGGTCTAAGGATCTATACTGTGCCCGCATATGAGACTCCTGATCCCCTTTTACTGGATGAGTGGGCAGAACACATGGCCCAATCCTGTAAGGGGATGCTGACAATACTAGTGAAGTTTGCGTGGAGGGATAGGGATAAAGCCCTACAAAATATTAAAGAACTGGAAGAAGAGATACTAAAAGAGGATGATCAAACAAAACTTGAAGAAATGAGGGAACAAATGAAGAAGAGACTTAAGGCGTATAAACAAAAAATCAAACAGCGCAAACAAGAGAAATTCGACTGTGACGAAAAAGACTATAATCAAGGCAGGGTATTAAACTTTGCCAGAAAATACGACACCCCAAGAAGAGAACTGTTAACTAAGAAAGTACAATCAACCATAGAATCATGAGATACATCCGAATCGGATGTCACAGGCAATGACTCATCTGGTGAGGAGAATTCAAGTGGAACATTATCGACATCTGGAAGAACTCCTTTTCACGAGAAGTTCAGACTCATCTGGCAATCATGGCAGAGAGGGGGCAGGGGCAAACCCCCAGAACAAGGAGCAAAAGGAAAACAATATTAATTTCCATAGGAACTTTAGACACGGCTACAGCCTGCACTGCTGAACTGAATTACATCAAATTTGGCAGGATGGTAAATGTTCGTTCAGGGAAGTGCCTTTTTGTGATTTTAATGCAAATCTGTTCAATAATTGCGGAGAAATTCAAAGAAATCTCCAGTTGTATGTCTGGGGATGCAAAGGGTTCGAGACTCCGACCCGTTGCTATGCAAAGCCACGCGACAGGAGGATAGCTGTCATTGGCTGGACACAAGCTTTGGAAAATGCTGCGGCCACCATTTCGTCAAGTGAGCTGGTCCCAGGGGATTGTTTAAAGGGCAAAAAAAATATAGAAAGTGTCAGGGTAGGAGTACCTTGAACTTATGTGTGTATTGTAGGGGTCTTATGGATATCTTTTCGTGTTTTTGAATAGTGAGATTATTTTTTTTGTACATTGGTGGGGTGCGACTCCAGCGCAGCTCTCAGCACTGCCCCCATTTAACATCGCGGTAGAGTTGCGTACCCCACCCCAACATACGCCATTTTATGCAGCATTGCCAGTCCCGGGTGAAATATGGGAGTGGTAAAAAGTTTATAAGGGGTCAGGGTAGGGCTACCCTTACTCCAATATTGTATTGTAGAGGTTTGTAAAGCATCTCTTATGAATTGTGAAATGTGGTAATTTGTTGCGACTCAATCGCAGTGCTCAGCAGGGCCCCCCCATGTAACATCGCGGTAGGGTCATGAACCTCACCAAAATTAATACAAAAATATACATTCAAACACTCACTCATGCAGTAATGCATGCACTCTCAGAATCACACAGACACAGTCACACATCCACTCACAGAGGCACTCACATATGTGTGCCCCCACTGACAGACCCACTCAGAAACTCACACAATCACTCACAGAACCACTCAGAGACTCATGCACCCAGTCACAGATCTACACACATACCACCAACCCACCCACAGACCTACTTAGAGACTCATTCACCCACTCATAGACCCACTCAAAGACTCATGCACTTACTCACAGACCCACTCACACACTCACACACCCAGTCACTCACCTACTCACAGATATATGCACCCACTCACAGACTTATTCAGAGACTCACATCCACTGTCAGACCCACTAAAACCGTCATACACCCACTCACAGACCAGCTTACAGACTTATACACCCACTCACAGAACAACACAGAGACTGAGACATGCACTCACAGACCCACTCAGACAGTCATGCACCCAGTCACACATCCACTCAGAGACTAATGCACCCACTCACAGACCCCTTCAGAGACACACACCCACTCACAGAAACACTCAGATATTTATGCATTCCCTTAAAAACCTACTCAGAGACTCACACACCCACTCATAGACTCAATCACACAACCATGCACCCACTTACAGATCCATTGAGCGACTCACACAATCACTCACAGACCCACTCAGAGACTCATGCACCCAATCACAGACCCACTCAGACACTCACACATTCATTGGGAGATCAACTGAGGGACTCATGCACTCGCTCACAGATGCACTCAGAAACATATGCACCCACTTCCAGACCCCCTCAGAGACTCAGGCACTTGCTCACAGACCCACTCAGACACTCATGCTCCCACTCACAGACCCAATCAAAGACTCACACATCCACTCACATACCCACAGAGACACTCATGCTTCTACTCACAAACCCACTGAGAGACTTATACACCCACTCACAGACACACTCAGAGACTCATGCACCAGTCAGACACTCATGTATCCACTGACATACCCACTAACAGAATCTTCTCCTTAGGCACACTTTTTCACTTAGAAATGGACATATGTACTTCCAGACTTACTCAGACTTATCTATCCAGTCATTCACATAGCTAGACACTTGGAAAATCACTTACAAAGTGTTTGTAATTTGTATTAAAATACGTTTTATCAATTTTAAATGTGGTGTTGTGCATTGAATTTGTGCTTTTGGTTTGCGGAGTCGTGACTGAGTGGCGACTCCCGAAAATATTTTTTTTCCGAAAAAGAATTAAAATAAGTATTATTTAGTATTGGGAAGTAGGGTGGCTCTGAAGAGAGCCTTTGTGTTTAAATAAAGTATATCTCAAATCAAACGGGGGTAGCTGTTCCAGGGTAGGGTGCAGTAATCACCCAAAACAAGAAAAAGAAAGGAAACAGGAGCAAACAGAATGAGGTCCTAGGTTTCAACCTGTAGGTAAGAGGCAAGCTCAAGTCTTGTCTCTTGATGCCCTCACACACCCCGAAGGATGTCATGCTTCATCATCGAGCGGTTGCTCCTCGTCGGGCCGGCGCTGCAATGCCTTATGGGTCCCCCGAAGGGTCGCTTTGGCGGAGATCTTTTTTTGGTACTGCCGTTTGATGAGTGAGGGTGTGAGATAGAGGGTTCTAAGAACACAAGTGCATGAGTGAGTGAGTGAGTGTTTAAAACTAGCTAAGGCATACCAAAGTGAGTTGAGTTTAATAAGAGGATTCCCTTGCCAGGTTAAAAAACCCGTAGGTCGTGTGTTACTGATGGGGCATAATGTGCCACAGTAACTTCAGGTCGACATGTTTCGTGCTGTTAAAGTTAAAGTGGTCAGAACGATCCCTGGCGCTTCTTCAGGACCAGTGAAGTAAATAAAATAAAAGAGACCGTCAATGGGTCAAGAACCCTGCACAGGTGGAGCAGACCTCCCTTGTGTACAATTGCAAGGTGGCAGTGGCTCTATTAATTGGCCGTTCCTGCCTGCATATATATGCAGGCAGACGTGCTTAAGGGGTAGGTGCTGACTGGCGAGGCACCCGACGGCAACTCCCGTCACGGTGCGGGCGATTGCACATGCTAACCTATGGAGCAGCTAATCACTTAAGACAAGGTTGCAACAGGAGCAAAAACAAAACTGCCCGGTGATACCAACGTTCTACATGATACCTAAAGTTCATAAGGACAGTACAAAGCCACCGGGCAGGCCAATAATTGTGGCTCAGGATAGCCTGTTTGAAAACACTTCCAAATACATTGACTATTTTTTAAACCCCATAGTCAGTTCATTACCATCGCACATTAGGGATACCTCTGACTTCCTAAAGTGCATCTATGATGTCAAATGGGAAAGTGATATGTTGCTTATAACACTTGATGTTTTTTCCCTTTATACAAGCATACATCACACAGATGGCTTACGTGCAGTGCAGCATTTCTTGCGCATGAGACCGCTAGGATTTGCTCTACACAATAACATGCTTCTAGAGATGATTGAGTGGTGCCTCACTAACAATATTTTTATCTTTGGTAAACAACTTTATCAACAACATAGAGGGACTGCAATGGGCACCTGTTTCGCCCCCAGCTATGCAAATTTACACATGGGCTGGTGGGAGGAACAGGTGCTCAGCGGCAAGGACATGGAACACTGGCTACAACACACCACTTTGTGGCTAAGATACATATATGACCTCTTTGTGGTGTGGCAGGGCACAGAGAGGGAGGCCAAACAATTTGTAAAGGAGCTGAATGTGAATAATCTCAATCTTAGATTTAATGCTACTATCAGCTCCACCTCAGTGGACTTTCTGGATGTCCGTATTACTACTGGCACTAATGGTTTGGAAACCACGATATTCAGAAAGCCTACTGGAGGCAACTCTATCCTCAATGCCAAAAGCTTCCACCCTCCACCCCTCATTAGAAGCATCCCCTTCGGGGAACTGTATAGAGCCAAAAGAACTTGTAGTAGCCGAGAGTCCTGTGCTAAAACCGAAAAGGAAATGCTGGCAAGATTCAAGCAAAGGGGATACTCTAATTATATCCTAGTTGCTGCCTACAAAAGAGCCAGAGGAGTTGACAGGGAAAAAGCATTATTCTATCCCTCTAAAACTAGCACAAAGGGAAAAGAAACTGTACACACGCCAGGTTTATTACTACATATAACCAGGAGCATCAGAGGATGCAACAGGTTATGTACAAACACTGGCATCTTCTAAGAGAAGACCCGATTATTAGCTCATTGGTTCCTACACTTCCGATGATCAGTTATAGGAAGTCCAAGTCAATGAGAGATTACTTAGTCAAGAGTGATTTCGAGAGAAATGCCGAATATCAAACATGGTTGACCCAGTACGGTGGCTTTAGAAAGTGCTCTAAGTGTAAAGCATGTAAGAATGGAGAAAATCGTACATTTATTGAGACTCCATTTAAAAAGAAAATGAGGATACATGGCAACCTTACATGCAAATCTGAATATGTTGTATATGTCCTAATGTGTCCTTGCAGAAAAGTTTACGTGGGAAGCACCACACTGCCGGCTCATAGGAGAATATTGCAACATATTCGTGCCATCATACATAGGGATCGCAGTTACCTTGTTGCCCGTCACTTTGAAAAACAGCATCAAGGTGATCGCTCAGTTTTGAAGTATAGCTGTGTGGCACAAGTGAAAAAAAAAAGAAAATGAGGGGGAGACAGAGAGAAAGAACTACGCAAACTCGAAACCTCTACATTCTAGAACTAGACAGCAGGGAACCAGTGGGTCTGAACGTGGACGAAGAACTATACACCTGTCTTCTCTAAAGTCACCATTATTGAGGGCATGAAACATACTGCTCATATGCATGTGTTTATACATTCATGTTAGGATATTTGCACATTGTCTTGCACTGCATAACAAATTTGGTCGTATCTGTGGGTTTTCTGAAAACACAGGGCATTATGGAGAAAAATGTGGACAGATGTCTAGTCCTGTGGGTTTGGGTTTTTATTGAACATTACCTTGTATAACCATTGCTGACATCATGGAATTTTAATACCCTGAACTTATGATATTTTGAGAGGAGGTTTTTTTACCCCTGATTGTTTAATTATGAAGGGCTCCCTGCTTCCTGCCAGACGGGGATATATGTATATTTATTTGGCACTTGTACACTTTATTGAGGTGATAAAAGAAAACTGTGGAGGCAGACATTAGGCACTTGCCTGCAGAAACTTTGATTGAAGTTAAGAGACTTATGTTATAGGAACATTGTGGTCTTTTTAGTACTTTATATTATAAGAATGAAATTTAGAGATAATTATTGACAATGAAATTTTGTATGTGGATACTATGAGGGTCATTATGATGGCGGGCGGATCACCACCGCCCTGCCGGCGGTGGCGATCCGCCCGCCATCACAACATAATTTACCCCCCGCCATATTACTATGGCGGGGGTACCGCAGCGGACGGAAAGTCCGTCTGCCGCTTTTCCGCCGGTCGGCAATCGTCACGATTGCCGGCCGGGCGGAACTCGGGCATAATAAGGTGGCGGGGCCTGGAAGGCACCGCCATCCATATTATGATGCCTGGCGGTTCTGGCCTTTTCATGGCAGCGATGCCGCCATGAAAGGGCTGGCGGGAATTGCTGTGGGGGACCGTTGCGGGCCCCTGGGGCGGGGTGGGGGCCTGCACTTGGGGGGTACCTATTGTTCCCCCCTACATTGCCATGCTCAAGGTGGCAGGCACCGCGCGGTGCCTGTCACATTGTGCATGGCAATGCACAACATGCCTCTTTGGCATTGCGGCGGGTGCTGCTTACAGCAGCACCTGCCGCAATGTTAGAGATGCGGGATGCGACCGCCAGGGTGGCGGTCGCATCCTAATTGGTGGTGCAGGACTGCCGCACCGCTGGCGGCCGGTCCCAGCACCGCTGGGGTGGCGGGCGGACTGAAGTCCACCCGCCATCCTAATAGGCCCCTATGTCTTTTACCTCAAAGGTGAACAGAAAATGCTATGCCTTTCACATTTTGTTTCTTGCAACCTGAGGATTTTTTTCTATGTTTACAACACCATTTATTATTTAATGCACTTTAAAAATGGCGCACACTGTCGTGATCAAGGCTGCCATGAGCAGTTGAAACGCGTTGACAGTTTGTCACTCGTAAACGCTTTGGAATAAAGTTTTGTTGATTTTGAAAAAAAAAGACAGTTTGTCACTCGTAAACGTTTTGGAATAAAGTTTTGTTGATTCACTCACTTATATATAAATAAATTACGTTGCTGCTACTCTGGGACATTTTGCACACAGACACTTTATTCCAAGATGCAATTTTAAAGGAGTACAACAGTACAATGGCAGTAAATAATGCCTGCGTATGTACAATGGAAATAATACTGGTGCATCTTGGAACCTGTAGTGCTATGATGTTCAGTCACATGACCTTTTAATTTGAGCACTTGCAATTACGATGTAATGTCACCTACCTGTGATCAAGGCTTAAATACCTGAAACGCGTAAGGACACGAGTTTGCAGAATTGAATTAAATGGCTGGAACTTCTTCAAAACTGGGCTCGGCAAATCTTTCTTTTGATGTTTATATGACGGGACTCTCCATTCCTGTTGCCGCCGAAGCCGCCCTGCAGGGTTGGGGGCCCCCATTATGGAGTTGCTTTTGTTGTGTTGCTGACACTTTGGGTGCATGACCCGCTCGCCCTAAGCCAGACCGTTGGGACTGCCTTGGTATTTCTGGCATTAGAGGTGAGACAGGGAGAAAGGAGAGGGCACACCTCTCTTGGACAGTTTTGAAATCTAGCCATTTCCAAATTACGTTGCTGTTACTCTGGGACATTTTGCACACAGACACTTTATTCCAAGATGCAATTTTAAAGGAGGACAACAGTACAATGGCAGTAAAGAATGCTATTAAGCTAAAGAATTACATTACCTGCGCATGTACAATGGAAATAATACTGGTACATCTTGGAACCTGTAATGCTACGATGTACAGTCACATGACCTTTTAATTGGAGCACTTGCAATTACGATGTAATGTCGCCTACCCGTGATCAAGGCTTAAATAGCCGAAACGTGTAAGGACACGAGTTTGCAGAATTGAATTAAATGGCTGGAACTGCTTCAAAACTGGGCTCGGCAAATCTTTCTTTTGATGTTTATATGACGGGACTCTCCATTCCTGTTGCCGCCGAAGCCGCCCTGCAGGGTTGGGGGCCCCCATTATGGAGTTGCTTTTGTTGTGTTGCTGACACTTTGGGTGCATGACCCGCTCGCCCTAAGCCAGACCGTTGGGACTGCCTTGGTATTTCTGGCATTAGAGGTGAGACAAGGAGAAAGGAGAGGGCACACCTCTCTTGGACAGTTTTGAAATCTAGCCATTTCCAAATTACGTTGCTGCTACTCTGGGACATTTTGCACACAGACACTTTATTCCAAGATGCAATTTTAAAGGAGGATAACAGTACAATGGCAGTAAAGAATGCTATTAAGCTAAAGAATTACATTACCTGCGCATGTACAATGGAAATAATACTGGTACATCTTGGAACCTGTAATGCTACGATGTACAGTCACATGACCTTTTAATTGGAGCACTTGCAATTACGATGTAATGTCGCCTACCCGTGATCAAGGCTTAAATAGCCGAAACGCGTAAGGACACGAGTTTGCAGATTTGAATTAAATGGCTGGAACTGCTTCAAAACTGGGCTCGGCAAATCTTTCTTTTGATATATATATATATATATACACACATACATACATACATATATATATATATATATATATATATCCCAACATAATCAGGTGCTCTGTCGTGCTCCCAGGTAATCCACAAATCTTCTCTGCCATATAGTAGAAGTACAATTTCATTCAGGAATATTTAAACTCGAGCAAACGTTCCCGCTGTTTCTTCTGATCCATTCCAGATACAGAAAATGTCATCTATATACCTAACCAAGAGGACAACATGGGTGTCAAACAGATGATGATGTCTGACCACCTGTTCCTACCATCAGCCAAGGTATAAACCTTCATAACTGGGGGCAAAACAGGGGACCATTGCCGTTCCCTGAGCCTGGCAATAGATCTTTTTGTCAAAGATTAAGTTATTATTAGTTAAGTTTCCACTTGGGCATAATTGTACCTGAAGCAATAGGGCCTTAAATTTTAACAAAACGTTATATGACCAACCAACATGTGCTTGCTATTTCATGCAGTATATTTTGCATTCTGCTTGCGGGATTGAACGTCATATAATTTTGGCTAATATGATACACAAAATATGTTATACAATCTTTTATTGTTACAGTCATGATCCCTGACTGTTTTTGTATTACATAAATATGTCAGGCTGTGGGTATATGAATTCTGTTCAATTATTAAATTAGGTGGCGAAATTTAACCACTATGCAACAGATTGGAGGAATTTTTAATGTTAATTTTAAGCAGCTATGAATGCCTTCTCTTAATAATGGCACCCATGTTAATATCAATTGGTGAGCAATATTTCTGCCTTGTATAGTCTCTTTCCATTTGTATTGTTCCCTACACAAAGGTGAATATTAATTGGTTGAATCTGTGTGTTCGTCCTAACCCGTGATCAAAGAGACGCCAATTTCCGAAATGCGTTGGGAAAAGTTTGCTGATGTTTAAATATTCCTAAATAAAACCGTACTTCTACTATATGGCACAGAAGACTTGTGGATTACTTGGGAGAGTGACAGAGCACCCGATTAAAACACAACCATATCGAAGTTTTAACCACCTACACATAGTTTCACTCACAAATATTAAGACTTACACAGACTGTTACTAACATACATATAACACTTAGTTTATCTTTCTTTAACCAGAATAGGTGGTCCTAAAAAGAACCATTTTTTTTGTTCTTATATTTTAAAGATTATTTTGTATTTTGTAACAGTTTTTTTGTGTTGTTTTCTTTAAAAGTTATTATGAAAAATAGTCCGACATGCTGCATTCATACAGCAAAAATATTTTGCAACAGCAACTTTAAAAAACAAAAAACTAACATTTATGTTTATTTGCACTTTGAATGATTGCTGTAATCATTTGCTCTCCAACAGATATAACTATTTTGCATTTGAAACAGTGTTGTCCTAACCCAGCAAACTCAGGGACTGTAACAGGAGATTGGGATGCAAGTACAGAACCCAAAGATGTGCTGGGTTCGACATTATCTCTCCTCTCAGCTTGGTCTCTTTGTTCCCATTCTTGCTGCTCTCTCAACAGTCAAATCGAATGCATGGTCATTAAATGCTTTCCGAGGACTAACCTTCTTTTCTCCCTTGGGATTAGAAAAAAAGGTCCTGACTATGCTTTCTTTTTTCTTCTTTGCTAGTTGCTCCTCTTCCTCCACATCTTCAATCTCTTCTGCAGCTGGTATTGCAGATGCCATTTATTTAGTGAAAAAAAACACCCAGAAAAGAAATACTACAGTCATAGAAAACACTAAAGGTCTTCATTCAACAGACACAAGAGAAAAAAGAAAGAAATTGGATGGGGCCTTCCAAGTAGTAGGATAGAAAGCTGTTCAAATAATAAAATCCTTTCTGCTGAAGTCACATGGGGTTCACGTACCGGGCACGCATCCATCGCGACTCCCATAAAATATATTTAAACAATATTTTATATGCATTTTAATTGCAAATATATTAGTTTTGCAACTGTAATAGTAAATCTCATGGTGCAATCTTCAACATAAAACTATATATCTATGTTTTACAGTCCTACAAAACTCACGCCAAAGTCGCTTGCCTGTCGCGTATCCGGAAATACGTGCGCGACGTTACGCGGAAGCATCACAGCCTTCCAAAATTTATAACAACAGCTTATATATACAAAATATTTATATTAATATTAGTTCTATAACTGTTTTTACAAAACACATACATGTAATTAAAACTTTATATACCTTATACCATGTATTTTAATTTGAAAAAAGTGCAACAGAGTTGTGCATCCATCGTGCACACCAAAATATGGCGCCATGCTGCACGTAATCATCGCAGCAGGTAAAACACATGTACACTATTTTTAAAAAAGATATTTGAAGAATGTTTATATATTTAAAAATACATTTCTTGAACAAAATAATGTAACTCTTCTAAAAACAGCGCTGGGTTCGTGCACCCACTGCTACTCGCAACTAGTACGCAATGTCTACTGTTTCTTAAAAAAGAAAAAGAAGAAGCTAAATTTTAAATTTAACAGCTATGTTATATTTAGATTATATATTTACACAAAAAACACAAATTATGACATAAACATTAAATAAATAGTGATATAGGGAAAATAGCAAATGATACACTAATATTGTACTTTACATTTTTTTAAATGTAGAATTTCACTTTTAAAAACCAAAGCTTACAGACACATTTATAGTTACAAAATAAAATTAGAAAAAACCTTAGAAGTTCACTAAAAAAACAAAGGGTACTGGTACGTTATACTTAGAAAATAGAATTTTAAAAAATCTTATAAATTCACTGGAAAAAAACAAAGGTTTTAGGTATGTTACACAATTAGAAAACAGAACTTTAAGAAAACACAGAAATTCACTGAAAAAAACCAAAGGTTACAGGGATGTTATAGTTAGGAAATAGAATAAGAAAAAACCTTAGAAATTCACTGAAAAAACAAAGGTTAAAGGGACATTATAGTTAGGCTCAGATTTCACTTGTACAAAACCAGTGACATTCAGCAGTTATAGTTACCTGTGCTAACTATAACGTATGCCCCTACAATACACTGCTTATGACCTCACATATTACATCATTCACAGCATATCAGTGACGTCACTGATGACATCTCAAATTACGTCACTGATGGCATCACTGATGACATCTCAAATTACATTACTGATGACATCACTGATGACATCATCCACAAAACCACTGACACATCCATTTACACACCCATACAATGTGTTATACACCTACTCCCACTCTCATACAACCACTGACATACCCATTCACAGACTCATACAAACACTCACACACCTACTTAGTGATCCATACAGTCAGTCACACATCAACTCACCCACACAGCCGCTAAAGCAACAACTAACTCACATATACAGGCACTCATGCACATACTGACTGACCAATACATCCACTTACGCATCCAGTCGTACACACACATAGGCACTTATACACTCACTCATATACCCATACAGCCACACATACACTGAATCAGTCACCCATACAGCTACTCACACACTTACTCACCCACCCAAACAGTCACTCACACAACCACTCACTCACCCATACAGCTTCTCACACACCCACATACCCACACACCCACTCACTTACTCATACATATACTAACACATTTACTCACTCACTTATACAGTCACTGAGACAAACACACTCCCCATGCAACCTCTCTCATACTCACTTACTCACCCATATAGCCACTCACATACCCATTCACTCACCCATACAATCACTCACATACTCACTCACTCACTCACCCATGCACCCACTTACACACCCATTCATACAGCCACTCATGTATCCTCTCACTCACCTATGCAGACACTTAGGTATCTCCTCAGTCACCCATTCAGCTACTCATGCACCCTCTCATTCATTATTTATAGCCACTGACACACCCAAACACTCACCCATTCAGCCACTCATTCACCCTTTCTTTTACCATTACATTCGCTCACATACCCACTCACTCACCCATACACTCACATACTCATACACTCACTGACATAACCATTTACTCTAGCCTGTTTCGCAAGTAGTCTATGTTTTTCCTGACTAAGAAGCAACAGTATGCTTGTACGGCTACACCCAGAAACACTTGTGTTTATTCAGTAATCATACATTCTCTGATCTGACAGAAACACCTATGTTAAAATCCATGAATGGGGTATTTACCATTTCATTTAATTTTAAAGAAGTCCGGGGAGCGGTCCTAATAAAGTTATTTGAAAACTCTCTTTTTACTAGACGCGGTCTAGTGCTTTGCAACACCGACTTCCTGATTCATCACGTTTCACGTCATAAAAACGTGAATAACGTGATGTTTAGCCAGTGTTTGTACACTATACCAGACACGGTCTAGTGTTCTGGGACACTGACTTCCTGATTCATCACGTTTCACGCCCACAAACGTGAATCACGTGATGTTTAGCCGGCATTTGTACAAACAACAGCGACTCCGCGGCAACATTCGGGCCACGGTGATCGCATGGATAGGTCGTGGGAGGGACAACTCTTAATCGGAAGTAAGTGCATGACTTGAGGGGCTGAAGAGCTAAAGTGCCCTGTTTAGAGGTCGTGCTGATTTCGATTGCATTTTTGATGTCTTTCAGAGTTTCTGTGGCAAACAATCCCCGCCGTGGACTCATGACGTGAAGCTACTTCGTACTTCACGTGAGCCTTAAGTTTTCCATGCTCCGGTTTTTGTGTGTACTTTTTAGCTTCAAGACACAAACAATGCATCGCTGTAAAGGTCATTTATAGCGCTGTCAATTTTATTGAGAGGGTATATTACGATTGGTTGAGTCCATTTTGAGCCATTTTGTTTCATTATTTAATTTGAAAGCACTAAAAATATAGTGCTTATTTTCTGTACTAAGCACACACCCATGTCCTTAGCACACTAATAAGACATGGGTGTGAGTTTACAGTATGGGCCACTGATGTACAAATTGTTAATAGAGTGGCTATATGTTTACTGACTGGAGTTATAGGTCCATCGGTGGAGTACCGCTTGATGAATCATATACAACTGTCAAGGAAAATATACTATAAAACTTATTTGACAATCAGAGACCAAGGTTTTTTAGCAGAATGTGCTTTAATGGATGTCCTATGTCTTCTTCTTTGTTGTTTTCTCTTCCAGAATAAAAGGGGCCTCTTGGAAATCCCAGATCCCCCAGCGGTAAAACCGTGAGTTTTACTGTACACACTAACTCCTGGTTAGGGTACGCCTTAGTGTGCGTACACCGCCGGGGAGTGACGGTCCTCAAGAAAGCTTAGCTAATTTGCCAGTAAGAAGCTGAAACATGTCGACCACATTTTTTACACTTTGTTAGTTAAATCGGATGGGCTGGTGTACCTAATTAACCAGCGTACGTCCGTTTCACTTTTATTTTAACGATTGATGATTTTGCCATCATTAAAATTGAGTTTTGGCAAAACCTTCATTCTTTTAAATAGCACTTACCCTTAGCACTATCACCTTTGCACAATAATATCCTGCTCCGCTGTAATCCAGGCGTCGAAGCACACTAGGGAGACACTCGGTCTCCCTGGTGGGAACCCAATGATGAAGCATGTCACCAACTAGGTTGGTGAGTGAGGGTTCTTTTAAGAAATAAAGCTTTTTCCTTGCACAGTTTCGTTTAAACTAAGTACCTTTTCTTTGGAATTGGCTGTCACTCTTTTGTTGTTTTCTAATATAATTCAGGGGAAGAAGAGTGGCTACTCCTCCCTCCCTCTCTTGTTGATTGATACATAACCATTTACTCACCCATACAAAAACTCACACACACTCATGTATAGAGTCTCTCACATACCCACTCACTCCTCTATACACCACTTACACACCCATTCACACATCCATACAGGCACTCCCACAAGCACTTACCTTAGTATATATGTTTAACACTCAGTAACCTTTAAAAAACACTCACATTCACTAAATGATATCACACACCCACTCATACCCCCATACAACCTCTCATATGCCTACTCAGACACCCACAAATCTACTCACATACCCAGTCGCAGACCTCTACCAGTACTCACACACTCACTCACTTCTTCATAGAGCCAATCAAACACCCACTTACTCACTT
This sequence comes from Calotriton arnoldi, assembly GCA_963921515.1. Taxonomy (NCBI): domain Eukaryota; kingdom Metazoa; phylum Chordata; class Amphibia; order Caudata; family Salamandridae; genus Calotriton; species Calotriton arnoldi. Next base: position 226,189 of record CAWUFW010004665.1, read on the forward strand.
GTACAGCCACTCATGCAACCATTCACTCACCCATACAGCTACTGATACAACCAGTCACTTATTTATAGAGCCACCCACACAGCCACACACTCAGCCATATAGCTACTCACACACCCACTTATTCACCTACACAGTCACTCACACACCCACTAACTCACCCATATAGCCTCTCAACAGAGTGACTCACTCACCCATACAAGCACCTACACACTCACTCACATCCCCCCACAATCATTTACATACCCATTCACACATCCATTCAAGCACTCATACATCCACTCATTCACCCATTCACACAGACACTCACTCTCTAATACAGCAACTCATGCACTGACTTACTTAATAAGACACCCACTGGAACAGCCACTCACCTATACAGTCACTTACACACCCAGTCATTCACTCATACAGCCATTCAGACACCTACTCACTCACCAATATAGCCCCTCACACATCATCTCACTCACCCACACAGCAACTCACATACCCACTTATACCCCATACAACCACTCACACACCCATACACACCAGGATACATATAGTCACACAACCATTCACATAATCTTTGTTAGAAGTAGTATCACTCAGTAGTAGTGCACCTAGTATACTAATGTAACTTTTGTAGTAGGTTAGTACATTTTTAACATCCATAAACTCTTAGAAATACTTACACTCACTTGATGATGTCATCAGTGCCATCATCAGTGATATCATTTGAGATGTCATCAGTGATGTCCCTGACCATTTCATGAGTGATGTAATATGTGAGTAAGTTATAGTTAACTCAGGTAACTATAACTGCTGAATTTCAATGGTTTTGTACAAGTGAAATCTGAGCCTAACTATAACATCCCTGGAACCTTAGGGGCCCATTACGATACCCGGCGTAAAAAAATCCGCCAGGCATGGAAGCGGCAAAAATCCGCCCGCACACACCGCCTGAACACCGACCACGCCATTACGATTACACAAACCGACAACCCGCCATCGGCGGAAAAATCACACAAAATACCGCCCGCCAACGTCCGAGTCGGAGTCAAACCGCCCGCCACGGACGGAAACACGCACGACAACACAAAACCGCCCGCCCTCACGCCCGACACACCGCACGTGAAATTACGATCGCACCGACATGAGCGCGGAAAAACCACAAATATACCGCCCGCCAGCGCAAACAACGCCGATGAGAATCGACACGGCAGAAGCCATGGCGCCCACGTACCTGCACAGAAACCATCCGCACACAAAACCAATAGCACACAACATGGCCAACAAGTCCACACAGCAAGGCACGCACAAATACACAAGCACAGTACACATCCCGAAAACACCCCCGGACAAACAAAAAATACAAAGGCCAGAACCCCAGACACAACACACCTGAAAACAACAGACCATGAGGACACACCCACATAGGTGAGTACAAAAGCAGCACTCCCACAGACCACAACCCCTTGCTACATTGCAAACCAGAGAGGAGAGGAGAGGACACAGTGACACAGCAAGGACAGCAGCACACCACAGAAACGCACACATCACAACCACCACCACCACCACCACCACCACCAAACACCACCACCACCACCACCAAACACCGGCACCACAAACCCCCTGCACATTACACAACACACACCGCACCAGCACCACAAACACCATGGCACCACAAAGAATGCCCAAGTACACGCCCATTGAGCTGACGGTCATGGTCGGCGAGATCATCAAGGTGTACCCACAAATCTATGGGAACATGGTCCAGCACACACCACTAGCCACCAGAAACAGAATGTGGAACCGGATCGTAGACCAGGTCAATGCAGTCGGGACCCTGCCCAGGAACAGAGGTGAAATAAACAAACGTTGGAATGACGTAAAGAGCCTGGTCAAGAAGAAGGAGGGCAAAAACAGAGAGCTGGCTGCCGTCACTGGCGGAGGGAATCCCGCGCTCTTTAAGACCTTCAAAGCGTGGGAGGAGAAGGTGCGAGTCGTAATACATCCCGAGATCCTCGCCGGATTAGCAGGGGGAGTGGAGGCTGGTAAGTACAAACTAATGTATACCAGCACACCGCTATGTACTCACATGCGCAACCACCATGCCACAGCTCCCAGGGACAAACACCCCCATGTCCAGCACACAATACACAACACATCACACACACATGCAACAGACACCACCACACACAGCCCAAACCGAACAACTGTAAGATGCGTGGGGACATGTGTACACTCAGCCAGCCACGTAACCACCAACAGGTCCCCAAATATGCCAGAAGCGCCACAACGAGCACCCACCACACCCATGTGTCCGCCATAGCTGCACTAACCGACAAGTAACAGGTAAGTGGCAGGAACACAAAGTGCAGTGGGTGGGAGGGTGGACAGCCCAAGTACAACACACACCAGGCCCCAGTCCCACAGCACAGCAAGGAGGAGCATCCCCCACACCCCACAGCCACGTGTCAGCCACCGCAGTGCACAACGACAGCCGAAAGGCAGACATCACGGTCCACAGCAATCGGTGTCAGTGGGTGTCCAGCCACCCCCACGACCCACAACACCCCCCACCCCCACAGACCTGCAACATGGAGCACCCCCCGCTTAGAGCCATGTGGCATCCAGTACAGTGCACGCACGAACAACTTGCAGGTGGGAAACTGGACAGGGCTGGATTACTGGAGGCATGAGGACCATAACACGACCAACACATGGGACATGTCACGTAGCAGACGAACACGCAGCACCGCCCACCGTCACGAACAAGTGAACAATGTGCACACGGACATGAACAACAGACTCACACCCCACATGACCCATCACAGACATAGCAACACCCAAGGAGCCACGTCTGCATGCACAAGCCACACTGAATATAGTACCACACGGCAGCCACTGTGCAACTCATCACACACAACCGAAACACCATTGAAGTCCTGTCCATGTAGCCCCTACTGCCTGTCAACCACACACCCCACAACTACGCCTATGTAAGACAAACAACACTAGACGCAACAGAGCGGAACAACATAAATGCACACGAACACCACTGAACCCATCAAACACACAGACACACCATGCACATACAACATACCATCCATCCCATCCGTCAGCCCCAGTCTCATGAAAGGCATGTCATCCGCACAGCTGCCACACATACAGCAGTCACGCTAAGATACATGCCCATGACCAACCATGTGCCAGAAGTCAATGAAGCGCACGACACACTGTGAGCAACAACACACAACATGGGCCACACCCCCCCGAGCACTGCAGTGATGCACATGGCACAGGGCAGCACGCACACCAAGGAGATGGGACAACTGCAATACGTTGGCTGGCACACAACCATCACTCACTCATAACGATGCGTCCAATGCCATGTCCAGTAATCACAACAGACAGCAAATATGCAGGCCATGTCAAGCATGCACACACCTCAAACCATGCACTGTCATGCTGCCACAACACATGTCACGTTCGGCACCCATGGCTCACAGCATGTACCCCAAAAGCATATCCCCTCCCAAATGCGAATCTGGGGCATGGCCCCCATGTTGCCATATGCGTTCCTAAGCGTTCCATTTGAACCCCAAAAGCATATCCCCTCCCAAATGCGAATCTGGGGCATGGCCCCCATGTTGCCATATGCGTTCCTAAGCGTTCCATTTGAACCCCAAAAGCATATCCCCTCCCAAATGCGAATCTGGGGCATGGCCCCCATGTTGCCATATGCGTTCCTAAGCGTTCCATTTGAACCCCAAAAGCATATCCCCTCCCAAATGCGAATCTGGGGCATGGCCCCCATGTTGCCATATGCGTTCCTAAGCGTTCCATTTGAACCCCAAAAGCATATCCCCTCCCAAATGCGAATCTGGGGCATGGCCCCCATGTTGCCATATGCGTTCCTAAGCGTCCCATCTGAACACCAAAAGCAAAGTACAAACCAGACACAGGATGGGCCAGGAGCCCGCATACACCAGAGTCACAATAAGTAGGGGCACAGCAACACACCCATCGGCATGGCCAATCCGTCCCATGCCACATGTGCACAGCACACAGTCCCATTGCCAAGCACACACAACTACAGATGCTACAGCCACACACACGCCTCCGGGAAACCCATGTACGAGATTGCACGAACTGTTAATGTCAGACGACAAATACATACTTCGCCAGGTGCAACACAATAACAAATCTCATTCTCTCCACAGGTGACGAACTGCTGGATGCTGGGGATGGAGCCAGCAGCCAGCACAGCCAGCCTACAAGCCCCCAACGAGGACACACGGATCTGGAGGATCTGTCCTCCTCTTCGGACACGGACCACCAAGCAGGCCCATCTGGTGTGGCAGGGCCCAGCTGCTCCCCAGGACCCCTCCTACCCACCAACCCATCATCCACGGCTGCTGAACATTCCCAGCCCCCTGCTGCCACTGTCGTTGCGGCCACACCCACGGTCATTGTGGCCACTACCACTGCCGCAACCGCCACCATCGCCGCACCGACCACCACCGCCGCCACTACCACCACGTCTTCGCTGGCACCAGCCCCAGCGCAGGTGGTGGCCCGGCCGACTGGATCCACCCTGGGAGCCACAGCGAGGACCGTGGTGAGCAATGTGGCTAGTGGGCAGGCCGGTGGCAGCAGGACTGGTAGGAGGAGCAGGGTCAGGGAAACGCCAGCCTCCCTGGGAGCCATGCCCTGCCTCAAATGGCCAGAGTCCTTGGGGCCTATGAAGAGGCCCAAGGACAATGGGTCCGGTCTGCTTCAGACACGCGTGAGGTGCTGGGGGTGCTGAGGTCCATGGACGCCCGTATGGGCCAACTCGTGGACCTCATGGGCCAGCTGGTGGTGGCGGTGAGGTCACTGCCAGGGACAGCAGCTCCCCTCCGCCACCACCTGCCGGGGCGCAGGGTGGAGCAGCAGTGTCCAGTTCCCTGCGTCCACAGCCAGTGAGCACACCTCAACCACCAGCATGTCGCAAGCAGGCACCCCCTCGCAAACGTGGAAGGGGCCGTCCGAAGTGGAAACAGATCTCCCGGGAGGACTTCGCACGCTCCAAACGCAAGTGAGGCAGCCAGCCAGCCTTCCGCCAGCCTTCCTTGACCAGCCACTGCATTGACTTGGACTACGATCCCACTCCACACAGCCATCTGGATGGCATGTGTGTGTTGGACTATGGACATAGAACCAGTGGGTACACCCTGATCATCACGCAGCCATGACCGACAGCTCATTGTCACTGCACGCACCACTTTTGTCATCACCTTACACACAATCACATGTCACAGTTTGTAATAAATGCACCTTTTTCACTAACTGCTGTTTGTGCCCTGTGTTTTATTTGTACGGAATACAACGGCCACCTTGGGCGGAAAGGCACCTGATGCGTGGCATGGCAATTGAATCCGGAGGAGCCTGTAGGGACCTAGGGGTGGGAGACAGAACAGGAGCACATTCAATGAGTGTGTCACACACCCATCACACAGTACATGTCAACAACTACAAGCAATGTACACACATCGCACAGAGCAATAGGGCACAATGCCACAGCCACCAACAGTGGCATACTACCCTGGCCATGGAGCGTTGACACACAGCACGCAGTGAACAAACGGCCACCCTGACACAGCACACACACACCTGCACAGATACAGCCACATCAGCCGTCGTACATGGACACTCACCGTCAAGTGAAGTAGCGGGCGATGAGCTGCTGCCGCACATTACCAGCTTCCTCCTCTCCGCTGTCCTCCTCACTCGAGCTGTCCTGGTCTGCGGGCTGGGGCCCTGGTTGATCTCCGTCATCCACGATGAGGGGGATCTGCTTCCGAATGGCCACGAGGGGATCTGCTTCCGAATGGCCAGATTGTGCAGCATGCAGCACGCCACCACTATCTGGCACACCTTCTGTGGGGAGTACGCCAGCGCACCCCCGGTGCGGTCCAGGCACCTGAACCTGGACTTGAGGAGGCCAAAGGTACGCTCGACCACACGTCTGGTCCTCCCATGTGCCTCATTGTAGCGATCGTCTGCTGGGGTGCGAGGATTCCTCAATGGACTGAGCAGCCATGCCCCATTCGGGTACGCAGAGTCACCTGGGTGTGAGGGACACAGAGAACCGTTGCAATTCCAACTGGACAGGGGACAGCATCGCACAACCAGCACGCTACACCACTCCACATACTCACCGACAATACAGGCACGATCCTGTTGCATATTGGACATCAGTCGTGGCAAGATGCTGTTGCGCATTATGTGTGCGTCATGGGCCGAGCCTGGGAACTTTGCACACACGTGGGTGATCACCATGTCCGCAAGGCACACCACTTGCACATTCAGGGAGTGCGTGTGCTTCCTGTTGCGGTACAGGTGCTCAGTGGCCTGTGGTGGAACAAGGCCGACATGTGTGCAGTCAATGGCTCCAACGACGTGTGGGATTCTGCCAAGGGCATAGAATGCACCCTTCACTGCCGCCAATTCACGAGCCCTGGGGAAGCGGATGTACCTGTTTCGGTACAGCATCATGGCTGCCAGTACATCCCTCAGCACCTTGCTGAACATGGGCTGGGACATCCTCCTCCAATGCCCACTGTGTGCTGGAATGACCCAGTGGCGAAGAAATGCATGGCGGCCATCACCTTAGCCGTGGGGGTGACAGCAGTCGGATACACCCTGCGGGGACGGAGATGGGGTTCTAACATGGCACACAGTCGATGCAGGGTTGGCCTGTCCAGCCGAAACTTCCTAATAACCTCTGTATCGTCCATGTCCGCCAGCAATTGGTATGGGCGGTCAATGTTCGGTCTCCGCCTAGGGACAATGGCAGAGGACACATGTCAAAGCAACACGACACATAGCAATTTCGCATACACATCACTGACATGACTGAGCAAGCACATGAGCCACAGCCCAGCTGTCAAGCTGGGACGGCACGGCCACAATACACTTACACAGGTCTCCCAACAATGGCAATGGCTAGTGATACAAACCACTGCCATGTGCATGCACATGGGGATCTAGGCCCCAATGACTTGCGGGGCGTGCTGATGGGGACTGACTGCATATCCGTCAAGCGGCAACGCCACGGCAACATGAATGTCTGCTGAGCATGGAACTGCTTCCGCGGCTGGATGAGTATGGCACACGACGACGACGATGTGGGCACAGGCTGAGCGGCCAAAACAAGTGGGACCTGTGGCACGAGGGGATATGAGACAGTAGTAGGTGTCAGCACTGCACCCTATGTACAGCACTGTACGGATCACACCTCCCGAAACATTGACAGGTGTCCACATTGACAGCGCCATGCCAAGACGGCTGTGTGCTTGCAGTCACACGTCACAGGTGAGAGGTTACATTGCACGTGCCAGGTGGCAGACGTACATAGTGGGAGCTGGCATGTGTGTGCATGTGTCTCCTGTTCAGGATCCACCAGATGGGCGCTGACTCTGTACTGACCATTGGACACAGCATGTTCCGTGGAAGGCTTGTGTGTGTGGGATGGTGGCACTGGATGTGCCTCCGTTGGGTGGGGGGCCATGCACAGGGCGGGTACGTCGATGATTGCGCATTGTTGGTCACGGTGGGTGCACCAACTAAGATGTGTTGCCCTGTGTTCAATTCCTATGTCCGCATGATGATGGACTGTAGATGTGGGCAGACTACACATTGGTCGATGTGCTGTCTATATGCATGTGCCTTCACACCAGGCACAGCTGCCCCTGCACATGTGACCCCTGCTGGACTCGCTGCTGGGTCTGTGGAGCTGATGCACCTTCTGCGCGTGGGGCGGACAGCTCTCCTCACTTCCCTCATTGCGCATGTCATGACTTTGCCGCAGGTGACATGGATCATGGAGGGCCCACATGTACGCGTGGGTAGGCTACACATGATTGTACACTGGTCGCCACCCCCAGTCAGTGTTTCGAATGGGAAGGTTGTCGTGCTGGTGGTATGTTCGATGTGGCGGATGGGCGGGCCTAGGTGCGGGCTTACATTCCGGACATGGGGGTAGTTGGATTGGCGACTCGGACACGTCTCTCTTCCTTTCCACATCTGGGTCATCCCTTGTACTAACTGACAGTGATACAGTCATCTTCGCCCCAGCCCTCATGTCCTCCCCTCGCTCCCCCAATATGCATGCTCACCTGCGAGGCTAGCGCTTGCACAGGCAGCCCCAAGCTCGCACCAGAGAGGGCAAGGAGTGTATGTGTGGGTCCAGTTGCACGAGTGGGCTGTCTCAGGGTATGATGTGTTGCGGGACGCCGTCCACCTGCGTGGTGCCCCAAATGGAGACCCGGCCTGCATGGACTATGCATCACAGTCTTCGCCTTCCGGATCCGCCACCTGCGACACCCAGTGGCTGTGGCTGCCCTTGCGGCCAGGCCGCGTCCGTCTGTGGCTGATGGCCCACACATTCACTCTTTGGCCTCTCTGGGGAGGGCTCGGGGTGGTGGCGCACGCGCTTGCACTTAGTCGCAATGGCATGTGGCGTGGTTGGTATGATGGGCAATGGATGGGATGGTGCGAGCCACCTCCCGTGACATCAGTGCTGCTCGTGCTGTGGTGCGTCCCCCTACACTTCCATGTGACTTGTGCCATGCTAGACGTTGAGGTTCTATTGCCTGCGTGATATGACCAGGAGGAGCGCGAGGAGACCTCTCACACACCATGCTCCACTGCCATCCCGTGCCCTGTATCGCCTGTGCGGATTGGACTATGTTGGGGTTACACCTGGTCGACTGGGGCTGTGTGTGCCTTGTCAAGGGGCATGGCGGGCGCACAACAGGATCCAGCTTGTCCACAGAGGGTGGGCTGAGGTGCGCCTGGTACCGCTTTGTACGTGTGCCCGGCTGCTGTGCACACACGTGTTCACTCCCCCGACAGGTGTCCTCTCACAATGCCCAGGGAAGCGGTGGTGTACTGTTCATGACCCCTCCCAACACGGAGTGCTCCAACTTGGCATGTGCGCATCTACCCGTCGCACCCACCCACCTGAGCACTGCGACAATACGACTTCACACGACACATGTGTGTCTTCCACAGTAGTGCTACTCATTTGCGTTGACATCCAATACCAGTGGACTACATGGTCATGTCACGACTGCCGTGTACTTCACATACTCTCATCCTCTCTCATTCGTACTTGTGAAATGAGTCAGCGGAGACAGTTTTGGTTTCAAACATTATATTGAGTCTTCTGTCCTCTGTGATGCAGTATAGTGGACACTACTGGCAGCGGAATACATGTTGAGGATATACTGAGCATGATTGCAAATGGGATAGGGTGTGGGGTTACATGTGATTGGCTGTTGCATGTGGGATGTGGGCTTCAGAGTGACATCTGCTTGGCCAAGGCTGTGCTAATGTACATTTACGTATAGCTGCGGAGCTGCGGACTTTGACACAGACGGTATACATGTAGCCTACCAGACCGCTTGGCATCATGGGCACAGTCCATCTCAGTTCCATGTGACAGGTTTGCTGCGGTTGTTCCTCATGCACGCGTGCGTGTGAGATGACATCAGGGCATGTGCTTGCGTGCATGCAGCGGCGTGCCACTTGTTGTTGCACTGTGGTGGTTACTGGACATGTCACAGTCACTGGGGTCGTGTTGTTGTTGTATGCACTTGTCGTCCATGCAAAGGTCCTGGTATGGGATTCCCGGGGCGGGGGTGGGAGGGGTGCAGCACCCACAGACTCCAGGCGACCTATTCATGTCCACTGAGCGGTGTGTGTGTCCATGGGCGCTGGATCCATGTCGTGTCCTGGTTGTTCGTGCAGTTCCGTCCATGTGGGTGCGATACACAGAGCCCATGCCACTGCCTCCCACGATGCATGCGGTGTTCCTGGATGTGATGGGGAACAGTGTGCATGTCCCGGTCATATCCGATGTCATGGCGATGTCGTTGATGGTGTGGTGTGGTTACAGTTGCCGGTCGTTTGGTATGGCTGTTATGGTGGTGACTGGCCAGTCCGTGCGGAAGCTAAGCATGGGTGCGGGGTTGGACATCATAGGTCACTCGGGGAACCTGCGTTGTGGTCCGACGAATTGACAGGTTGTCAGGTATGCGATGCCGCCCAGCAGGGCTTCCATGTCATTGGTGGTGTACATGTTTGCCAGCCAATGTAGCGGATGGTGGCTGTCAAGGTGTTGTTCGTAAGTTGTCCCTTGGAGGACCATGATGGGACATGCTGGGTGACATTCGATGTAGCTGTTCTCGATGATCCGTCGTGTGGAGGCACAGTGGTCCCATTTCAGTGCGGGTGCGATGTTGGCCACATACGCCATGCCCCCATAGGCAGAGCAGGCCCTGTCGTGTGCGTCCAGAGGGAGGAGTAGTGGTAGCAGGTCCGCCTTCAGACATGCCGGGTTGGAGAGGCATATCTCGACGGGATGCTGGTATGGACACCTCCGACAGTAGAAGACGGGCATGACGCAGCTGAACAATGTGATGCGGTAAGTCAGTCGGTAACTTACGTTCAGCAGGGACAGGAGATCGCATCCCAATGTATGGAACAGGTTGGTTTTGTACAGCTTGAGCTGTTCGGCGTAGTTGGGTAGGTGTGTTGCGGTTGCCATTTCCCAGCGGTGCGTTGTGGTGGCGTGCTCCGGCTGTGTGTGCAGTCTGCAATGTGCACGCTCCGAGGTTGCTGTGAGCTCTGTGTAGTCGTAGGGAGACAGGACTTGTGTTCTGTTTGCTTGTTTGGAGGACACGGGCCCTCTTCCCACATGCTTCTCAGACAGTTCAAGGTCAGTGATGTGTGACTCCTTCCAATTAACTTGCATGTGGCCGACATGGGGGAGTGTTTTCTTCTTTCTTCCCCGTCCGTTGTGTGCTTCTGTGATATGCGCTATCTGCCCTGTGGTCGGTCTCTCGGCATGCCTGTGTTGGTCTATTCTTGGACAATGGCTGTATTCACCGGCTTCTGTCGTAGGGCTGTGGTTTCGGAGTTGGAATGGAAGGTCATTCAGTGCTGTCTGCTCTCCCTTGTGTGGGCGGCAGGCTGCCTTTCCGCTCTGCGTTGGGCCTTGTGTGTGAATGTTATTCTTGGGCCACCTGTTGTCGGTCCCCGGGCTCTTTGGTGTTCCGTTTTATATGTCTTGTTCATATGTGCAGGGTGGTATGGGTGTTTCAGTGTGGTACTGGCGTTCCTCTTCCCGAAGGGGCCCTGCTTCTCCTAGTTGGTGTTGACGCCGCTGTGTGCTTCGCCATGTTTGTTACACTGGGGTGTGTCCTGCTGTTGCGTGTCTTCACTGACATGTGTGCGTCGGTTGTGTGGCGTTGGGTGTTGTCCGTGAATTGGGCGTTGGGGACATGTCTGTGGCAGGCCTGTCACGTGTCATGTGCGTTCGGGGTGGGGCTGATGTGTGTGCTGCTTGGTTGTGTCCCTGTGTCTGTGTGCGACGCATGCATGGCGCTGCGGTTGGCCTCTGCGTTGTGCGCATGTGTGGCGGCGTCATCGGCGCTTTGGGGCCGTGACGGGGTGGTTGGTTCCTAGTCCCAGGTGGTGTGTACACATGTGTTACGCGATGTTACGATTTGGCCTGTGTGTCATATGTGGATGCAATGGTGGATGTGTTGTGTACACGCGCTGGTGGGGGGTTGTCCGCTTTTTCCGCCCTTGCACTGTGTGCGCTGTTTGCGTGCACTTGTTGTGTGTGTGCCTACCTGCGTCTCCGCGGTACGTTGCGTCCTTGGTGGTGCATCAGCAGGAGCATGGGGAGGGCCTGCAGTGCTGGATTCATGCTCGGGGAGCCGCTTCTTCGTTGTCCGTGCTCGGCATCCGTGTTACCGCTTCGGTTTGTCGTACGGTATCTCTTGGCCGTGGGAGCCGTTTGTTTGCGGCATCGTAATTTATGCGCCGGGCGGGACGTGTTTCGTCGGACGGTGTGTGTCAGTTGGGCTGCGCCGCTACGTGTACGGGCGCACTTTGATGGCGGACGGTGTTGCTGGCTTGCCGGCGGTGTTTGGCCTACTTTTCGCATCGTAATTGGACGGGCGTGTGGACTGCTGCGTGCCGGCGGTAACTGGTGCTTTTTGCATCCGCCAGCACGGCGGTGGTGCTTCCGCCCGCCATCGTAATGAGCCCCTTAGTTTTTTTCAGTGAATTTCTGAGGTTTTTTCTTATTCTATTTTCTAACTATAACGTCCCTGTAACCTTTGTTTTTTTCAGTAAATATAAGTACATATTTATAAAGGTTACAGGGATGTTGTAGTTTGGCTCAGATTTCACTCTTACAAAACCAGTGAAATCGGCGGGTTAATATATATATATATATTCAAACAACGCCGGCTTCACATGGAAGAGAGCACACAAACGAGGAAAGCTGGGTTTGAGGCATTTTTTATTCCATAGGGCCACCTCCGACCCGGCAGACAAGAGAGACGCGTTTCGGCTAACACAGCAGCCTTTCTCAATCAGGTGAGCACCATTTTTCTTTAAGCATTTATACTGTGTCACTATCATAGACATAGAAAACATTTCTAGGTTTAAATTTTGAAAGATACATACTGCAAAAATATGCACGCAAATACATTTGCATATATATACACACAATGAATTGGGTAAAATTAGTGGTCACAGCTATAAAAAAGAATAAAACGCATAGTGCATTAATATCAATTAATAGAATGCATAATGCATCATCAGACCACTAAAATGTACCTGCAAAATATACAATTAACAAATCTACTAGAAATGAATCTTTTTTCACTATGACAGAACATCTGCTGTGGTTATCACAAACTAAAAAAGAAAAAGAAATGTGCAAACCTCTTTCTTGTAACATATTAAAAGAATAAAGAATGCTTTGTAAAAATTGTGCGCCGGGGAGATAAGATTGAAAACACCTGTTCCCTTTGATGCAATGGAAACCCCTCAAGGATGTGCCCGTAACTCTTACTCGCAGCTGAATTTAAAAGACATGAATTCCGAAATTAATGTAAACATGTAGGCGCCATTAAAACTGAAGGTCGAAAAGAACATCAGATTAATAGTCCAAATATGACACAAAGTGTGTGTTTTAGAATTCTAATGTCGACCCGTGAGCAGCATAAGAAACAAGCGGGACTAATGATCCCATAATGCCCCATCGAGATCATATGCAAAATGTGGAATAGGCGCCCAAAGTCAAAATGGCAATTGTAATAAACGTGGCGTCCAAACTCACAATTAAAGCATTGCCTACATAGTAATGCTTGCGCTCCTTAAAATCACATGCCCTGCGATAAACATGTAGTGGAAGCGCAACTTCACCCCTGAAATCCGGACACAGGCTCCGAGTGGGATACATCTGGGAAAGAATGTGAGTTAAATCGACACCCTAGTGGTATAAATGTCAAATGTTATCAGCTGGAAGCGCAGCACACAGTCTATGCATATTGATCCAAATGCAAGGTCGGGGGAGATCTTTGCTTAAAAATTTGCAAGCCAAGCAAACCTCACCATTGCAGCATTGGCTTACATGGTGCCCAGTCACCAGGTGTCCGTCGGTCTGTAGAGTGAGGCATTTCTAGTCAGGGGGAAACAACGACCCAGCGCTGAAAGTCAACAGACCTCCTTGCAGCAAGATCACCACCTCCCGCGCTGCTGTCATCCTCTCTCCCTCTTTCCGACGGATTCCCTGGGGGCTAATCAAAATAGCACTTGCCATGCTCCTCACTACAAAATGCGGTCGAATAGGAAAAGCCCAATACGACTGGTGGTGCGTGAGCAGTGCCAACCGCCAGCACTGTATTCAATCCAAACAACCCCTGCTTCACATGGAAGAGAGCACCCACACGAGGAAAGCTGGGTTTGAGGCATTTTTTATTCCATAGGGCCTCCTCTGACCCGGCAGACAAGAGAGACGCGTTTCGGCTGACACAGCAGCCTTTCTCAATCAGGTGAGCGCCATTTTTCTTTAAGCATATATACTGTGTCACTATCATAGACATAGAAAACATTTTTAGGTTTAAATTTAGAAAGATACATACTGCAAAAAAATGCACGCAAATACATTTGCATATATATACACACAATGAATTGGCTAAAATTAGTGGTCACAGCTATAAAAAAGAATAAAACGCATAGTGCATTAATATCAATTAATAGAATGCATAATGCATCATCAGACCACTAAAATGTACCTGCAATATATACAATTTACAAATCTACTAGAAATTTATCTTTTTCACTATGTCAGAACATCCGCTGTGGTTGTCACAAACTAAAAAAGAAAAAGAAATGCGCAAACCTCTTTCTTGTAACATATTAAAAGAATAAAGCATGCTGTGCAAACATATATATATATATATATATATACTACCAGTAGGTGATTATAGTAAGGACCTAGTTTCCATAGCAAAAGCATGTTTTTTTGCTAATGACTTTGGTGCCGTTTGATGAATTGTCACGAACTTTTCAAAACTAGTGTGTCAGTCACTTTAGCTGCTGTCTGGAAAGTTCCAGGGTAATCCGTCAAACAGGGGCTGAGAAAAGGGGATTCCAAAAAGGTATTTTCCCCAGAAAGACTGCTTTTTGTAATTTGGTGTAAATCTATTCATGATTTTAGATTTATTAAAGAAAAAAGATGTATGTATATCTAGAGATGTGGATCCACCGCGGTAGAAATGAGGATGCATGCACCAATAGCAATGCCATGATTGGCTGGCCGCAACCTAATAGAAAAGTCGCTGTAACCATTTTGTGAATTGGGACACGGTTCCCAGGGGAGGGGGAATAAAGTATAAACAGGATATAAGGGATATAAGGGATCAGGATAGAGGTATCCTGACCCCATGTGACTGATTGAGGTGTTTGTGAGGGACTCCTCATGGGCAAAAAAAGTGTCCAAAAACATTTTATTTTTGGTGTGCGAGGATCCTCAGATCCACAGTGGCATGAATCAGTGGTGGATCCATGAATCCAGACCCCAATTGAAAAAACTTATACACCCACTCAAAGACCCACTCCACACTCTCTCACATACCCACACAACCACTCATACAGTCACACATCCATACAGCTGCTCACACACCCACTCGCATAACCATACAGTCACTGATAACTCCACTCAGAGACCCAGAGAACCACTCACACACCACTCAAAGACCCACACAGGAAGAGAGGCTTTGCTAGTGTTGATATAGCCACTCTACTGTCCACAAACTTCACTTGGACATATACCTGATTGTAATCAATCAAATCTATTACATTGCATTGTATTCATAAAGCAGAATTCGGGTCACTGCTCTGTTTTTCCTTGAATTTTTGTCAATCTTTATATTTTACCAGGTCAAGAAAATAACCATTTGTTAAGTGAGTTCTTTCATTATATGAAGATGATCATGCATAGAGTGGGTATCTCTAAGGTCCTAATTGTGGGAGACTTTAATGCTACTGTCTCTAACCATTCACTCAGTCTATTTGCAGTCAAAGAACGGGAAGAGGCTGTCAAAATTACCAGAAAACGTATTCCCTCCCAGCTCCAGGACTAATAAAAGAGGAACCTTGCTTCTGGAGACATGCAGGGAACATGATTTAATTGTCCTCAATGGGAGATTACAGAGTGATATTCCAGCTCATTTCACTCATGTTACAGCAATATCAACTACAGTAATTGACTATGTTGTTAGTTCGTATATGGTTTTCCCCTATTTATCAGATTTAAAGGTGATAAATAATATTTGGAGTGACCACAATATTCTCCTTACCATGAATGGGAAACCTGATGATGTACATTCATGGCAGATCCCTGATAGTGATTATTTTGCGCTGTGAATTGGAAGATATTATGGACTAAGAAAGACAAGCAGTCGCTAACAGAAGAATTATGGAAAATTACTGAAAATCTTTCCCCACTAGGTTGGCTACCTGTAGACGTATTTGAGGAGCATATGGAAACATTTTTGGGTGTAACCCCAAATTTGGTAGGTAGCCTATGGGAAAAATCCATGAGGCAATCTAATAATTTTAATGAATTGTTTGTTTTTAACAAGCTTATTAAACATTTGCAAAGAAGGCAATTCACCTTTCACTCTAAGCAATGTAATAAGTGGATCTCTCACTTGAAAAGAAGAAGAACTAGGTAGGTAAGAATCCAAGAAAGACTTATCTCTGACAAAATCTGGGTAAAAATAACAGAAGCAGTCAAATGTAAAAATTAAAAAGCCATTTGGAAAATTATAGGGCAGAATTGTGGCTCAGCAAAATAATAGCACTAGCATGTAATGTCAAGAATACATAACTTTTCTCTATGCTTTGAATATACAGATGTCCAGAAGCAGTGTTACAGAGTACCTAAATGAGGCATCAGTCGGGAGATGTTCTCCCCTTTCCCCTCCGTTTAGGCAGGAGGTGTTGCATTATCCTAAGGCTGCTAGGAATACCGGTGCAAATGGTCCAGACCAACTACCTATTACTATAATAAAATTGAATCTGGACCTATGGGCCTCCTACTTAGTGGCATTTTTCTGCTATTGTTATTATAGTGGGGTGGTGCCTAGTTCATGGAGGTGTACTGTTAGCTTGCTGTTACATAAAAAGGCCCTTTAAACAAACCTAGCAATTATTGGCAAATTACCCTGTTGAACACAACAGTAAAGATTCTTTTAAATGTGTCTTATCTAATCTACTGGAATGGGTGGAGGAAACAAATATTATACCATTGGAGCAGGCAAGATTTAGAGCTGGTCACTCGATGCTGGATAATATAACTGTAATGCATCATATGTTGGAGAAATATGTGAAACAGAAGGGATGACTGTCTATGCGTCCTACACTGATTACTCAACTGCTTTCAATCTCGTAGACAGGCAGATCCATTGGAGAAAGTTGTGTGCCATGGGAATGTCAGGGGGGTGTCCTAAATCTTATCATTGCTCTTCACACCGCTACCTCGCTACCTGGTAGCCTGCTATGCTAGGAGGTAGGCAGGGTGTGACTCCGAAAATCCCTGTCAGAAATGGCTTTTATATATATATATATACACATAATTTTAACATTATATATTTAGACCAACTGTGAAGTTCCCCGTTGCTTTTACCCTGTTTTAATGCTATTCAGCATACCATGAAATCTGATTCACGATCTGTTCAA
This sequence comes from Calotriton arnoldi, assembly GCA_963921515.1. NCBI lineage: Eukaryota > Metazoa > Chordata > Amphibia > Caudata > Salamandridae > Calotriton > Calotriton arnoldi. Next base: position 243,268 of record CAWUFW010004665.1, read on the forward strand.
AACTGTTTTAATATGCTATATAAACAATGCACTGACTACCATTTTTACTGTTATATTTATAATCTACCTGATTAATATGTAATTTGTATATGTTTGATTTTTACAGTTGACCGCAATAGGCTGGGCCCATTAGCATCTAATGCTCATTATATGATTGATATATATATATATTCACTGAAAAAACCATAGGTTTCAGGGACGTTATAGTCAGAAATTAGCATTTAAAAAACCTTTGAAATTCACTGAAAAAAACATTGGTTTCAGGGACGTTATAGTTATAAATTAGCATTTAAAAAACCTTAGAAATTCACTGAAAAAACCACAGGTTTCAGGGACGTTATAGTTAGTTGGACATTTCAGTTGTACAAAACCAGAGAAATTCAGCTGTTATAGTTAGTTGAGATAACTATAACGCTCGCCTCTGCAATGCACTGCTGATGACGTCACATATTATATCACTCATGACATGGTCAGTGACATCACTGATGACATCACTGATGACATCTCAAATGACATCACCGATGACATCATCCAGTGACTGTGTGTTTCTGTAAAGTTTAAATATGTTTTATATATATATATGCCAAGGTGTATTGAAGAATGAGTGGGTGTATGAGTGTCTGAATGGATGGTTTAGTAGGTGCGTGACTGACTGTATAAGTGAGTGATTAAACGTGTCTTACTGAATGCATGGGTTAGTATCAGTCTGTCAGTTGGTGTGTAAGCGGCTGCATGGGTTGGTGAGTAGCTACATGAGTGTCTATATGGGTTATTGATTGGTTTTCTGAGTATCTGTATGGGTGCCTGAGTATCTGTGTGGGTGGGTGGGGGTGTGTGTGACTCTGTGCATAGATGTGTGAGTGGGTGATTCACTGGGTGTATGGGTTCAAGAGTGCATCTGTGAAGGGCTGTATGGGTGGGTGAGTGTGTGTATGGGTGCGTTGGTGAATGTTTAGATGTCTCAGTGGTACATGTGTGAGCAACTACATATGTGAAAGGCAGTATATGTGAGTGTTGGAGTATATAAATGACTATATGTGGAGTGAGTGATTGCGAGAGTGGATGTATGGATGAGTGTGTGCTCGCGTCAGTGATTGTATAAGAGAATAAGTATGTGTTAGTATCTGTATGAATAAGTGAGCTGGTGTGTGAATAATTGTGTAGGTGAGTAAATGGGAGTGTGATTGATTCTTTGCATGACTGACTATGTGTGTGAGTAACTCTATGGGTGAGTGGCAGTGTGTGAGCATCTGTATAGGTGTATGAGTGCATATGATAGTGCTGTATTGGTGAGTGACTGCATGTATGAGTGACTGTATGGGTGAATGAGTAGATGTGTGTGTAGACCAAGGAATCAGTGAGTGGGTATGTAGTAACTGGTATTGGTGTGTCTTTGGTTTCAAAAATGGTAGTCTGTATTTTAGAGTGGGTGTATCAAAGGTTATATTAGGGTGTGAGGAGGTGCATCAGATTATCACATGGATGATGTCATCAGTGATGTCATTTGAGATGTCATCAGTGATGTCATCAGTGATATCACTGACCATGTCATGAGTGATGTAATATGTGATGTCATCAGCAGTGCATTGTGGGGGCACGAGTTATAGTTATCTCAACAAACTATAACGGATAAATTTCTCTGGTTTTGTACAACTGAAATGTCCAACTAACTATAACGTCCCTGAAACCTGTGATTTTTTCAGTGAATTTCTAAGGTTTTTTAAATGCTAATTTCTAACTATAACGTCCATAAAACCTATGGTTTTTTCAGTGAATTTCAAAGGTTTTTTAAATGCTAATTTCTAACTATAATGTCCCTGAAACCTATGGTTTTTTCAGTGAATTTCAAAAGTTTTTTAAATGCTAATTTCTAACTATGCCTACATAGGTAGGATATATGCAGAAAGAGGAAGAAAGGCACAGAAAGAAGCAAGAGAAATGCAGAAAGAGGCAACAGAAGTCCAGAAAGACGAAGAAAGGTGCAGAAAGAAGCAAGAGATATGCAATAAGAACCAACAGAGGTGCAGAAAGAGGCCTTGTTGCAAAGTCATAATGTGCCCCCAACTTTTTGCTGACTGGTACTGGTGGTAACTGACTCTGACTAACCAGGCCCGGAGCCAGTGCTATGCTAAAAGACACTTAGAATACAGTGAAAACACCTACATACACTAGGGTTCACTATGGGTTGGGGTACCCCTGTGATTGGCATGACCTCCCCTGTAAGGCCCTAGTACATAATAGGGCAGGGGGATTAAAACTACCTCTAAGTCAGAGGGACAGAAAGAAGCAAGAGCAGTGCAGAAAGAACCGACAGAGGTGTAGAAAGAGGCAAGAGGGGTACAGAAAGAGGCAAGAAAGTGCAGAAAGAAGCAAAAGAGGTGCAGAAAGAGGCAAGAGTACTGTAGAAAACGGCAAGAGGGGTGCAGGAAGAGGCAGAAGGGGTGCACAAAGAGGCAAAAGGGGTACAGAAAAAGGCAAGAGGGGTGCAGAGAGAAGCAAGAGAAGCGCATAAAGAAGCAACAGAGGTGCTTAAAGAGGCAAGAGGGGTGCAGAAAGAGACAAGAGAAGTGCAGAAAGAAGCAACGGAGGTGCCGAAAGAGGCAAGAGAGGTGCAGAAACAGGCAAGAAAGGTACAAAAAGGGGGAACAGGGATGCAGAAAGAGGTAAGAGGGATACAGAAATTTGCAAGAGAGGTGCAGAAAGAAGCAAGAGCAGTGCAGAAAGAAGCAGGAGAAGTACAGAAAGAAGCAAGAGGGGTGGAGAAATAGGGAAGAGGGATGCAGAAAGCGGCATGAGGGTTGCAGAAATTTGCAAAAGAGGTACAGAAAGAAGCAAGAGCAGTGTAGAAAGAACGAACAGAGGTGCAAAAAGAGGCAAGACGGGTGCAGAAAGAGGTAGGAGAGATGCACAAATTGGCAAGAGAGGTACAGAAAGAGGCAGGAGGGGTGCAGAAAGAAGGAAGAGAAGTTCAGAAAGAAGCAACAGAGGTGCTAAAAGAGGTGCGAAGGGTGCAGAAAGAGGCAAGAGAAGTGCAGAAAGAAGCAACAGAGGTACAGAAAGAAGCAAGAGAGGTGCAGAAACAGGCAGGAAAGGTGCAGAAAGAGGGAACAAGGATGCAAAAAGAGGCAAGAGAGGTGCAGAAAGAGGGAAGAGGGGTGCAGAAAGAGGCAAGAAGGGTGCAGAAAGAATCAAGCGAGGTGCAAAGAGAGGCAACTGAAGTGCAGAAAGACGCAAGAGAAGTGCAGAAACAAGCAAGAGAAGTGCAGAAAGAGGCAAGAGAATTGCTGAAAGAAGCAACAAAGGTGTAGAAAGAAGCAAGAGAAGTGCAGAAAGAGGCAAGTAAGGTGCAGAAAGAAGCAAGAGCAGTGCAGAAAGAACCAACAGAGGTGCAAAAAGAGGCAAGAGGGGTGCAGAAAGAGGTAGGAGAGGTGCACAAAGAGGCAAGAAAGGTACAGAAAGAGGCAGGAGGGGTACAGAAAGAAAGAAGAGAAGTGCAGAAAGAGGCAAGAGAATTGCTGAAAGAAGCAACAAAGGTGTAGAAAGAAGCAAGAGAAGTGCAGAAAGAGGCAAGTAAGGTTCAGAAAGAAGCAAGAGCAGTGCAGAAAGAACCAACAGAGGTGCAAAAAGAGGCAAGAGGGGTGCAGAAAAAAGTAGGAGAAGTGCAGAAAGAAGCAACAGAGGTGCTGAAAGAGGCGCGAAGGGTGCAGAAAGAGAAAGAGAAGTACAGAAAGAAGCAACAGAGGTACAGAAAGAGGCAAGAGAGGTGCAGAAACAGGCAGGAAAGGTGCAGAAAGAGGGAACAAGGGTGCAAAAAGAGCCAAGAGAGGTGCAGAAAGAGGGAAGAGGGGTACAGAAATAAGGAAGAGGGGTGCAGAAAGAAGCAAGTGAGGTGCAGAAAGAGGCAACAGAGGTGCAGAAAGACGCAAGAGAAGTGCAGAAACAAGCAAGAGAAATGCAGAAAGAGGCAAAAGAATTGCTGAAAGAAGCAACAGAGATGTAGAAAGAAGCAAGATAAGTGCAGAAAGAGGCAAGTGAGGTGCAGGAAGAAGCAAGAGCAGTGCAGAAAGAACCAACAGAGGTGAAAAAAGAGGCAAGAGGGATACAGAAAGAGGTAGGAGAGGTGCACAAAGAGGCAAGAAAGGTACAGAAAGAGGCAGGAGGGGTACAGAAAGAAGGAAGGGAAGTGCAGAAAGAGGCAAGAGAATTGCTGAAAGAAGCAACAGAGGTATAGAAAGAAGCAAGAGAAGTGCAGAAAGAGGCAAGTAAGGTACAGAAAGAAGCAAGAGCAGTGCAGAAAGAACCAACAGACGTGTAAAAAGAGGCTAGAGGGGTGCATAAAAAAGTAGGAGAGGTGCACAAAGAGGCAAGACAAGTATAGAAAAAGGCAGGAGGGGTGCAGAAAGAAGGAAGAAAAGTGCAGAAAGAAGCAACAGAGGTGCTGAAAGAGGAGCGAAGGGTGCAGAAAGAGCAAGAGAAGTGCAGAAAGAAGCAACAGAGGTACAAAAAGAGGCAAGAGAGGTGCAGAAACAGGCAGGAAAGGTGCAGAAAGAGGGAACAGGGGTGCAGAAATACGCAAGAGAGGTGCAGAAAGAGAAAAAAGGAGTGCAAAAAGAGGCAAGAGGGATGCAGAAAGAAGCAAGTGAGGTGCAGAAAGAGGCTACAGAGGTGCAGAAAGATGCAAGAGAAGTGCAGAAACAAGGAAGAGAAGTGCAGAAAGAGGCAAGAGAATTGCTGAAAGAAGCAAGAGAGGTGTGGAAAGAAGCAAGAGAAGTGCAGAAAGAGGCAAGTGAGGTGCAGAAAGAGGTAAGAGAGGTGCAGAAAATGGCAAGAGAACAGCAGAAAGAGGCAAGAGGGATGCAAAAAAGGGAAGAAGGGTGCAGAAAGAAGCAGGAGAGGTGCAGAAAGAAGCACGAGAAGTGCAGAAAGAAGCACGAGAGGTGCAGAAAGAGGGAAGACGAGTGCAGAAAGAGACAACATGGATGCAGAAAGAGACAACAGGGGTGCAGAAAGAAGCAAGATAGGTGCAGAAAGAGGCAATAGAAGTGCAGAAAGAGGCAAAAGGGGTGCATAAACAGGGAACAGGTGTGCAGACAGAGGCAAGAGAGGTGCAGAAAAAGGGAAGAGGGGTACAGAAAGAGGCAAGAGGGATGCAGAAATTTGTAAAACAGGTGCAGAAAGAAGCAGGAGCAGTACAGAAAAAAACAACAGAGGTGCAGAAAGAGGCAATAGAGGTGCAGAAAGAGGCAAGAGACATGCAGAAATTTGCAAAAGAGGTGCAGAAAGAAGTACGAGCAGTACAGAAAAAACCAACAGAGGTGCAGAAAGAGGCAAGATGGGTGCAGAAAGAGGTAGGAGAGGTGCACAAAGAGGCAAGAGGGGTACAGAAAGAGGCAAGAGGGGTTCAGAAAGAAGGAAGAGAAGTGCAGAAAGAAGCAACAGAGGTCCTGAAAGAGACAAGAAGGGTGCAGAAAGAGGCAAGAGAAGTGCAGAAAGAAGCAAAAGAGTTGCAGAAAGAGGCAATAGAGGTGCAGAAAGAGGCAAGAGAGATGCAGAAAGAAGTAAGTGAGGTGCAGAAAGAGGCAAGAGAGGTGCAGAAAGAAGAGAGTGAGGATCAGAAAGAGGCAAGAGAAGAGCAGAAAGTGGGAAGTGAGGTATAGAAAGAGGCAAGATAAGTGTAGAAAGAGGCAAGAGAAGTGCAGAAAGAGGCACTTGAGGTACAGAAAGAGGCAAGAGAGGTACAGAAAGAGGCTCGAGAAGTGCAGAAATGGGCAAGAGAAGTGCAGAAAGAGGCAAGAGAGGTGCAGAAGGAAGAGAGTGAGGTGCAGAAAGAGGCAAGTGAGGTGCAGAAAGAGGCAAGAGAGGTACAGAAAGAGGCAAGGGAACTGCAGAAATATTCAAGAGAAATGCACAAAGAGGCAAGAGAGGAGCAGAAAGAGGCAAGAGAGGTGTAGAAAGAAGCAAGAGAAGTGCAGAAAGAGGCAAGTGAGGTACAGCAAGAGGCAAGAGAGGTTCAGAAAGAGGCAAGAGATCTGCAAAAAAAAGCATCAGAGGTGCTGAAAGAGGCATGTGAGGTGCAGAAAGGGGCAGAAAGGGGCAAGAGAAGTGCAGAAAGAGGCAAGTGAAGTGCAGAAAGAAGAAAGTGAGGTGCAAAAAGAGGAAGAAAGGTGTAGCAAGAAGCAAGAGAAATGCATAAAGAGGCAAGAGTGGCACAGAAAGAAAAGAGGTTTGTGCACCATTAGGACCAGTTTAACACCCACATTTTGCAATAAGTAACACATGACCATTCCAGCTTTGCAAAGGGCCTTCCACCATGCTGTAACACGTGACGCTGCATTTTTGGGAACATTTGAGCCGTTTGAGCTAGAAACAAGGCTTTTTTTGTTCAAATCTGAAGATTAGGCAGCAGATGATGGAATATTTGGCAAATGCGGAAAATGTTTAGTTATGTGGAAATTGGTGCAGCCGAACAGTCACATAATTCCAGTGGCCCTGCTCATACCTCCTGCTAGGTCCAGAAGTGCTCCTCAGTGGTTCCTTCTTTTTTTGTGTCTCATTGAGTTTATAGTTTAGCTTCTTTGGAAACGAGGAAGACTAAACCTGAGGTTACCACTCCACAACACCGACAACAATACCACATAATTACTCTCCAAAACACATAATCCCACTCCACATAATTCCTATACACTAAATACCAAATACTTTCTATTCACATAATTTCACTGCACAACATACCACATAATTCCACTACACACAACGTACATCCAAAAAACATTAGTAAAAAACTTTTACATTTACAACGCCAATAGCTCTAACTCTCGCAAATGTGAAACCTATTACATTGCAAATGCTTCTTTAACTAGTAGTCGCGTTTGCAGAGTGGTGGAGAAAGGGTGCTGGGCCTCCGACCAGTGCTCAGAAATTCAGCTGCGTAGGACTTACAGGAGGTACCAGAAGGGCTTCTTGGCCCCCAAAGTCCCTCATGAGTAAAGTGGACTTCATCCCCCATCCCGTAGTCTGCCAGGAGGTGCGTTTGCAGAGTGGTGGAGAAAGGGGGCGTGGCCTCCGAAGACATCTTAGCAATCCCACTGTGTGGGACTTACTGGAGGTAACAAGAGGGGTAGTTGGCCCCAAGGACATCCTTGGGGCCAACTACCCCTCCTATTACCTCCAGTTAGTCCCACACAGCAGGATTGCTAAGTTCTCATAGCAGGCCATGCCCTTTTGCCCACCACACTGCAAACGCGCTCCCTGGCATGCTCTTGGATGGAGATTGAAGTCGCCTTTGCTGCTGGGGGTCCTTTGGGGCCAACTAGCCTACCTCTTACCTCCAGTAAGCCCCACACAGTGGGATTGCTGAGAGGTGGACACAGGCCACGCCCCCTTTCTCCACCACTCTGCAAACGCGTGCTCTTGGTTGGGAGATGAAGTCCCCTTGCCTCCTGAGGGTCCCTTAGACCCTCAAGACACAAGAGGACCTCATCGCCCCACCAGCAGTGCGCCAAGAGGCGTATTTGCAGAGTGGTGTAAAACGGGGCATGGCCACGGACCACCTCTCAGCAATCCCACTGTGTGGGGCTTACTGGAGGTACCTGGTGGGCTAGTTGGCCCCTAAGGACCCTTAAGAGGCAAGGGGACTCAATCCCCCAACCCAGAACGCGCCAAGAGTCACGTTTGCAGAGTGGTACAGGGAGGGGGCGGGGCCTCCAGAGAGATGCCGGTTTTTCTTTACTTTTCATATTTTTAGAAGGGGCGCTGTGTGGCCCCCCTTCTCTTACTATTTTTGGACCCTGGGGACCCCAACCCCCAGGGCCTTAGCCATTTTTTTTACTTTTAAAAGAACATGAAGGGAGCCGCATGGCCCCCCTTCCCTGGGTCTCTTTTGGCCTCGGGGACCCATCCCCGAGGCCTGCCCTTGTTTTTTATTATTATTATTATTGGAGGGGGGCAGCGTGGCCCCCCTCCTGTGGCCAATTTTGGCACCGGGGACCCCATCCCCCGGCCTTATTTTTAAAACAAAATATATATATATTTATATTCGGGAGGGGGGCCGCGTGCCCCCCCTTCCCTGGGCCGCTTTTGGCCCCGGGGACCCCATCCCCCAGGGCATGCCCAATTCTTTATTTATTTTTTAAAGTGAGGGGCCCCCCTCCTGGGCCACTTCTGGCCCCGGGGACCCCATCCCCCGGGGCCGGCCCTCAAGCTGGGGGCCGTGGGGGGAGCCCCAATGCCCCCACGGTCCCTGCCGGCTCACCACCTCCTGCGGGAGCCGGCATTGCTTTTGGGCAAGGGGAGCTTCTGACATGCAGCTCCCCTTGCCCAAAAGCAATCTGCTTTGCTTCTTGGAAGCGAGAACAGGTTTCCTGCTCTCGCTTCCAAGAAGCAAAGCAGTGTTTGCTATGTCAGGGCGGGAGCCGTGCTCACGCCCTGCCATAGCAAATGGCAATGTCCCGGGGGTGGGCACCCCGGGACATTGCAGGAGCCGGCCCTGGGGGGTGGCGGTCACCAGGGCCATCGAGGGCACCAGGAGGGGGGCCGCATGGCCCCCCTCCCTATGTAAACATAGCCCCGGGGAGGTGGTGGTCCCCGGGGCCGGGGGTCTGCTACGGACCCCCATATTTAAATTACTGTATGCCCCGGGGAGGTGGTGGTCCCCGGGGCAGTGTGGGGGGCCGCGAGCCCCCCCGCATTTGAATAAGGATCGCCCTTTTTTTTAAATAAAGCCCCGGGGAGGTGGCGGTCCCCGGGGCTGCGGGGGGCCGTGAGCCCCCCGCATTTGAATAAGGATTGCCCCGGGGAGGTGGTGGTCCCTGGGGCTGCGGGGACCCCACGGCACCCGCACCATTATTAAATATTGCCCCCAGGACATGGCCCACCCGGGGGCTTTAAGAAAACGAAGTGCGGGAGACTCTTTAAAAAAAATGCTTTTTCGGCCTGGCAGTCCTAGGGGGTCAGGGGTTTCTACCCTGCCCCCTTTTCTTCATTTTTAACTTTTTTTTTCCTTTTTCTTGTGACTCGGTTCTACCGAGTTACAAGATCGCTGCCAACACATTCTGGTTTGGAGTGTTGGTAGCCAATCCGAATTAAGCTCGTGCTCAGGAGGATTAGCGGCTCCTCCTCGGTGCTCAGATATATCAATCAATCAATCAAAATAGCTTTATTTCGATATAAATATCATAAAAGCATCGACCAATTCATCAGGTGTATCAAAATAAAGATAAAAAATGAAAGAAGAATTTAAATACATACAGTCGATAAAAAAACATAGATAAAATTCTAATACCGTTAAAACATAAAGCAATTTTCTCGTGATTCTAAATTCCATAAAATACAGTCTAAAATAAATACAATTATACGAATACTAAACAGAACCAAACTCAAATGTTCTATGCTAAGGCTCCTTGGCCCTACCCGTCGGAATCGTCAACTACTCTTTGGCGGAGGTAGCTGCCCTCTGTAAAGCCCTGCACCTGCTTAACCATGCGCATTCCAAGAATTTGGCGACTCCACAGGCATACAAGGTGCTTGTGTCCGAATTCAGTATGCGTAAAGCAACTCTGTGATCTAGGGTGCCTAGTTGTTTGCATATGGGCACGAGCCACCTGGATCTAGCGCTAGCGTGTGCGGGACATGCGAACAGGAAATGGGCAACACTCTCCTTTTCCATGCCGCACAAGGGGCATTCAGCGGTGGTGCGGTAGGGTGGAAGCCATTTTGCAGTGAATTCACGAACTGGGAGGGTGCCAAACCTAAATTGGATATACAGTGACCTGTCTTTCGGGACCTGGATGGTATCCATATATGATTCTAGGCTTCTATGGTATTTGTGTTGGAAGAACTCCTCCGTGAGTCTTCCCTTGTCAGGGTTTTTAAGTTCCTTGGCATCAAGCCAGGCCCAGTAGGACCGTTTGAGGTCCTCTTTGCTTGGTGGGGTTTGGGTGTCCCAAGAGTCCTTAAGATCAAGTGCAGTTAATAGTGATTTGACATTGGAGATCCATTTGATCTCTTTTTTGCTGTCAATACGCGTTAATTCTGTAAGTGCCTCCGCATAGTTCGCCAATTCTGGGGTCCTCCTAAGACGGGCCCAGTAGAGCAGAGGTCGAAGTTTGGCCAGGTCTCTAAAGTGGCGCCTACCCAGATCACAGAACAAAGGGGTTAGAGGAACTCCTCGTGGGAGCATGAGCAAGTCTCTGAAGAATTTGTTTTCTGATCTACTAATCTCGTCAAGGTTTTCGAAGCCCCATACCTCAGCACCATAAAGAGCTGAGCTAACGGCCTTGGCTCCGTATACAGTAAGGGCTGGAGCAACAGGTCTACTATAAGATGAGCGATGTTCTCGGCTCAGTGCCCCCATAACCCTTTTATGATTTAGGAGCATTTTATCAAGGTGGGGTCGCCAGTGTACTTTTCCAGATAGACGGATCCCCAGGTAATCAAAAGTAGGAACCCTCTCTAGTCTAATCCCATCTAAGGTGAAGTTGTTCCTAAACAATTTGTGTGGGTTAAAGGTCATTAGTTTTGTCTTCGTGGTGTTTATGTGTAACCCCCGGGAGTGGCAGAAGTTTTGGAACCTATTCAGGAGGGTTTGTAAGCCTGCTGGGGTCTTAGAAATGAGCAACGTGTCATCAGCAAACAGGAGAGTTGGCACTTTTTTCCCTGCCAGGGCAGGAGCGTCGGCCGGTACTTCTTGTAAGAAGCTAACCACCCCGTTTACGTATAAAGAAAACAGGGTGGGTGCCATCAAGCAGCCCTGGCGAACTCCCCTGTTTACTGGGATCTTCCTAGTGACCTGTCCTTGGGACCCCCATCTTACCTGAGCGTAGTTACCCTCGTGAAGCCTCTCTAGGAGATTGAGAAGTGTAGGAGGGAAGCCCAACTCTTGCAGTATCTCCCATAATCTGTTGCGGGGGACCAGGTCAAAAGCAGTCCTCAGATCAATAAAGGCAAGGTACAAACTGCCCTTGCCGATTGTTACCACTTTCCCGTGGATCATGAGGAGTCTAAAGACCTGGTCCACCGTACTCGTGTTGGACCGAAAGCCTGCCTGATACTCAGAGAGGATGTTCTCCTCCTCAGCCCATACCTGGATTCGCTGTAAAATTACCCTCCCAACTACCTTTTGCATTGAGTCAATAAGACTAATTGGTCTGTAGTTCGAAGGGTCTTCCCTTTCTCCCTTTTTATAAATGGGCACTACCTCTGCACCCTTCCATGATTCTGGAACTGGGCACCCTCTGGTAATCGAGTTAATTAAAAGCAGGACATACTCGGCCCATTTATCCTGATCAGCTAAAAACAAATCGCTAGGAAGGCCGTCTGGTCTCGGGGCCTTATCAGAAGCCATCTTGCCTATGGCCTCTTTTACTTCCTTTTGCGTAAAAGGATCGCCCTCGGTAGGCCTAGAATTAAACAGAGAGTCGCCACCGGTGGTTATGTTAGTGGGCCTAGGATTGGTTGAAGGGTGGCCATCTACGCCTGGGCAGTTAGGCCCAGAATAAAGGTTGCCAAAAAGAGCACACCAAGCTTCAGAGGTGATATGATTGGGCATTTGGTCTACTTCTCCCCTGTCTATCCTCCTGACCAATGTCCAGAAAAGATTAGTGTCTCTTGCAAAACTCGCACTTTTTAACTCTTGCCATCTGGCTTCATCCCAGTCGAGTTTTGCTCTGCGCTGCGTCTCCCTATATTCTTTCGTGGCCAAAGTTATAGCTGCACCCTTCTTTGTTCTATTAGCTGCGGCTAGGGACCTCCTTTTGAGTCTACACTCTTTATTGAACCATGATTGGGCTTTCCATGTGTGAGGAGCAGAACCATTAGATCTGAGTGGTGCCTGAAAATGTATACTAATCTCCTCAATAGTGTGAGTATATATAGCGAGAGCATAGGTGGGATCTTCCGCTGTCCCCTCTCCTAGCTCGATGGTTTTTTCATATAGTATTTGTCTAATGGCCTGTAGCTTTGTGTCCTGGAGGGCAACCTTATGCCATTTTAGTGCCCTTCCAGAATTTATGGGTAAAACTTCTTTGGTTGCTCGGGCGTGGGTAAGGCCAAAGAAGGGCATACAACTGACCAAGGCGACCTTAGTGACATACATAAAGGGTTGTGGTCGCTGTCAAGTGTTCTCCCCACTACCATGTCTAAAACATGACCCCAGAAGCCAACATCTACTAGTATATAATCAATGCGGGATGGGCAAAATACTTTGTTATAGGTGAAGGCTCCCTGCAAGTCTGATTTTGTCCTGCCATTCACTGCTCTTAAACCGTACACCACGGTGAGGGCGTTTAGTTGGATGGCCCTTTGTGACCATCTTTTCACCGGGGGTAAGGTTAGCGAGGGTATGCCCCATTTCCTGTCTTCCTCCTCTGTCCCAGTTAGGTCTTCAGTGCTAAGAGGTTCAAATGTGCTATTTAAGTCGCCTGCCACTATAATCCTAGATTCGGGTGAACAGTTTGTCAGGCCTTGTTCGAGTAAAGTAATGATAGGAGAAGCTTTGCCCCCGCTAGTCCCCTTGCATAGACATTAAACAAATCCATTTGTTCCCGCCCTCTTTGTCCCCTGATTGTAAGCCTCATGATGTCAGGGCATAGTGCTGCATGGTTTTTTATTTTAAGATTTAGGGCGATTTTAACCCACACAGTCAACCCTCCAGACGGTCGGCCCTTGCCTACAGTAGTAGCCGGGATGTGATAACAGCTATAGCCAGATTTATATAATCTACCAGGCTCCACGTTTCCTGGAAGACGCATATGTCGTAACCCTCTATTTGCTTATTCCAATTTGGAAGTGGGAGTTTATTGTGAAGGCCAGCAATGTTCCAGGAAATGATTTTTAAGTGATTTGGAGGAGTTAGGTCACAAGCTAAGGCTATGCTGGAATCAGTAAAGTCTGTTAAACCGGTTATGGGCAGTTGGGCAGACACTGGGGGGGAAGCCTGGGTTATGCTTGTTATGGGAGTTACATTGTGTAGTCAGTCATTGGAGTCTAATGAAGAAGAGCCTAATCTTAAGCCTGCTCGATGTGAGTTATTTGAGCTGTGGGGGCATCGCTTTAACTGTATTGCTGAGGAGTCAGGGGAAGAAGTGCGAAACTCTAGAAGAATAAGGTTCTCTACCAAATCAACATTACTCAGGGTAAGCTCAATGTGATTGTAGGAGAGTAGGATCTGCTTCACATGGGTACCCCCACTTTTTGCTGATGCTTCACTGTTTTTCGACCTTAGTCTGGCTGGGGCCCTGCTAATCAGAACCCCAGCCTAGCTGCTTCCTCTCTAAAATGGTTTCCATGTGCCTTAGGCACATCTCTGGTTGGAATCTGGAGTGC